>BDDC01000082.1:111112-123006 GCA_001662425.1 Chlamydomonas sphaeroides | reverse complement strand
TATTATTATTATTATTATTATTATTATTATTATTATTATTATTATTATTATTATTATTATTATTGGGTACTTCACAACATAGCCGAACGGAGCCGCCGGGCTCTGTACAATAACTGGCAGGTGGGCAAGCAGGCGTGCATGGGAAAATAAAGCACCATTGCTGTGTGTGTGCAGTGCAGGCCGGCATGCACTAAATGCCACGCTGCCTGCAGCCTCTGATCTATGTGCATGTCCAGGCTTGCTAGGCTACCGTTAGGGCAGCGAGCGCTTGGGCTTCGGTGGCAGGCAGGTGGGTGTGTGCCGTACTCGCCCTGCTGGAGGGCAAGCTGCCTTCTAAAGCTGCCGATGGCAATGCCAGGGGCAGCTTGGGCAGTGCGTGCATGTAGTGAAGGGCGGCACCGCACGCCCCACGGTGGCAACAGGGGGGCAACGGTGAGCTTATTACATGCTTCATTCACGACATGGCCGAACGGACCGAGCTGACAGCAGGTGTTATGTTTTGTGCATGGTTCGGCACCTGGCGGGGGCCTGCTTGCAGCAGACGTGGCGGTGCAGCGGCTCTTGGCAACCAAGTGCTGACGTGTGGCTGGGTGTGGTCCATGTAGTCCACGGTGCATGCGGCCACCTACCGCGAGTCGCGGTAGGACAAGAGTCGCACCACACATTGCGTGCCGTGAGCACAGGCAGGCAGCCAGGCAGCCAGGCAGGCTCAACACATGTGGCGACGATGACAGGGGCACGCAGCAACCCGCGCCAGGCAGGCAGACGCCGTTGCTCAGGAGCCTGATCTCGCCTGCTGAGAGTGACTGCGGCAAGTAGAGGAGCAGGCTGGGGGCCGGGCGGCGGCGGCGGGCGCGGGCGGCGGGCGCTGCGGCGTGCGTGTAGCTAGCTTGCAGCCAATGGCGCAGGGTCGGAGTAATTAGAGGTAAGGGTAAGAGGGCAGACCCACTGTTGTTGCTTGGTGTCATCGTTGACCCGTGTGACATTTCATGCCTGCTGCTGCTGACTGCTCGGTTGCTGATGCAAAAGAGCTTGGCTGGCTCATGATGGTGACGCCAGGAATATAGTACCAGGAAGCAGGCTGCCAGCCATTGCTCACAGTAGTAACGTCAATGAGAAGGGTGTGTCACAGGCGCCAGCAGGCCCTCACTGCTTGCTGCGAGCCAAGCAAGGCCAACTATCTGTTACATCATCTCCTTGTTATTGCAGGCTACAGGCAAGCAACATGGCTCACGAAAGATAGCGATAAATGCATGCAAACAGCAAGTAGAGCCAAAAATGCCATCATGCACGCAACTCCGCCCGACAGCAGCTAGCAGCAGGACCACCTCGCGGCGGGCGAGCAGTCCGCCAAGATAAGCCACGGCTTGTCCCCTCAGGCGCAATCAACAGGTGGGCACACCAGCTACACCAGCCAGCTATGGGCAAACTGCCGTGTGGTGCATGGTGACAGGACCTAAAACCTCAGCTGGACGAGTAGCACAGCAGCGCACCGAGTATCGCAATGCGCCCCAAAGGCCCCTAGCTAGGGAGGGCGAACATGGTATGGCGGCATGCTAGCCACGCACGATCGTGAGCAGCGACCCATGTTAACGTGACTACTGCCACGCGGCAACAACGCCTTCCTGGGGCATGACGGCGCACCTCTCGGCCGCACTGTATGTCTCAAGGATTTGTCATGCACACAACCACTATTAAGTAGGAGGGCAGATAGACTTTGTCCGCCACACAGCAGGGTGGGTCACATATGATGTAGCAGGTGGCGCGCGCGGCGCACGCAGCCCTATAAAGAACAACAGCAAGCAAAGGAAGATGGAAAGGGCCCGCTGCATCATCAAACGGCGGGTCGTCCTGGGTCTGCTCCCGCCCCCCAACATCCAGCGGGTGCAGCAAGAAGCGGTGTGTCTCTCTTGTCGTACATGCGTAGATAGATAGGACATGACATGGTGTCTAATAATAGGAAAGCACAACTAAGAAGACACGCAGGGTGCTCGGTTGAACGCAGTAGCGGGATGCGCGTGCAACACGCACACGGAAAATGAATGGCAATAGGAAGGGCATGGTCGGTTGGCGAGCTCCATGGTCGCAAGGGCAGATGTCTTCGTTTGGTCATTGCCGCTCAAGAGCGCACAGCAGGCTTTAAGCGGCATCGGGGGCACAAACCTCGTGCTCGACGACTACGACGACACAATGACAGATGGAGATCCAGTGAGGTACCAGCTCGACAGCTCGCCTCTGTCTGACATAATAGCTAAAACACACTCGCCAGCAGAAGGTTCAACGTCGCGGCGGCAGGGGCTCGGCACCAGTTTGTTGGGTCAAGTAGGGATGGGGCGGGCCAACATGCACCCCGTGACCCCCGCCCGCCGCTGGATGAATCAATGCATGTTTCTATCTGTCTGCGGTCCCATAAGTCCACCAGCGCCTTGGCCTGGAAGAAGCACACAAGCGGCCGGCGGTAATGGCACCACGTCCGCGGCCCAGTTTGATTTGGGAGACCGTGCTTGCAGCGGCATCCATGTCCGTCAGTCCGCCGCATTCCGGATGCTCAATGACCGCCTCGGTCCGTCTGTAGTAACAGCAGATTGACGTGTCTAAGCTAGGCTCCTATGCGCACGTATATGGGCATGGGGCACAGAGGGGGGGGCAACGGTCGGCGGCGGGCAGGAGTAGTGGTCATCGCTGGGCGGGCCGTGTCCGCCGAACAACTCCAATCTGGGCGCGCGGGCAGGTTACGGCTGGGCTGGCGGAGCAGCCGGCGCGATGATGAGTGCGGCCGACAACCCCGCTAGCATAGCATGGCAGTCCCGGGACCGCACGTACGGTGATACGACCTCGTACAGGTCACTCGGCACGGCGGTACATGACGGTAGAGGCAACCACGCACGAAACGAACACACACAGGCATGACATCTGCGCCGCTAATAACGAGCGATCAGGCATGCACGTACGCATACAGCCACATGGCGGCGACGATCAAAGAGCAGCGAGCAATCAAGCAGCCCATCCACTCACGGCACCCACCGGCTGTGCTGCGCAGCGCGGCGGCTCTGGAGGCGCCGGCGCGCTGGCGGGTCGCAGGTGAAGCTGATGGGGTCAATGCTGCCGCTGTCGCAGTTGCATGTGTTGCTGTCGACGTAGGTCCAGCCGCCCTCAACATGGCAGGAGCAGTAGCCATAGATGTTGACGTAGCCCAGCTCGCATTGCGTGCAGCCGGAGGCGGAGGTGAAGTGGGGGCCGCACACGGAGCACTTGCCGTCCGCGCCCAGCGCCCAGCCGGTCTTGCAGCCGTAGGCGCAGGAAGCCTGGGCGCTGCCGGTTGTGTTGCTGATCTCCATGTAGCACGCGGCGTTGGCGTCGCTGACGGTAGTGGCGCATGTTGTGGACGTGCACGTGTTGCCTGTGTGGGGGCCGGGCGGAGTGGAAGTCAGCGGCAGGCGGTGTGGTGCGGGGCAGGGTTGCTTTGGGCAGAAGGCGCCGCCCTGCCTGCACGCAGCAGCTACAGACCGACCACGCTGACATGCATCGTGCAGCCGGCTGGCAGCACTGTGCGGCTCATCAGTAGTGGCTGCAGGGTGCAGGTAGGTATCGAAGGTGTTGGGGGTTCAGGGTTTTGCGCGAAACAGTTCAAGCAACTTACGCACGCAGGCACCATTGCTGTTGACAGCAGATACGTAACCCGTTGCGCAGTCCACACAATCGGAGTTAATGTCGTACCCTGCGAGCCATTGGAGTGTAGATAGCGGTCATCAGGTGAGCGCTTAGGGCACGTTGCCGTGGCGGTCGGTCTCGCACTAGATGGCTGAAGGCAAAGCAAGATGTATGCGGCCGGTGCCGCGGGGGGCGCATTGCAGGGCGTGCATGCATGGCGCAGGTATGCTCGCTGCCCTGCGTCTACCAGCAGCAGCAGCTGACGAGCTAGCTTGCGTGGCTCGGCTGGCGTTGATGGGTATGGTGGGTAAGCTACCTTCGGCGCAGACCGAGCAGAGGTTGGTGATGGGGTCGCGCTCGTAGTTGCCGCGGCAGGCCACGTCGCACGTCTACGGCAGGCGGAAGGCAAGGGGGACCAGAAGGCACGCGGGCAGCAGGTGATCGTAGCGTGCCGGTGGAAAAGAGGGCGAAGAGCAGCGGCCGCTCAATAGCGCGCAGCGGAGGCAGGGCCCCGGGGCGGGCACACAATACCGCCCTGATAGATGAGCCCTTACCGGCTCGAAGGCGGTTGACGTGCCCGGCACCATGACGCATATGGACTGGTCGCCGATGGCGTCGCAATTGACTGTGTAGCACGTGTTCGCTGTGGATGGGCGCAAGTCCGGAAGGGGTTTGTAGGGAGCGGGGAGCGGGCTGAGGATTTTGGGGGCGAGGCGCGAGCGCTCCCCCGCCTCACGATCACATGCATGCGTTACTAGCAGCACCAGCCACAACGCACGCGCCTGCTGCTGCCTTGCAAGCCCCGCCTGCCCCTTCGCCTCAACGCGTACGTGCGCCCACCCGTGTGCGCCGCTCCCTACGCCTCCCGTGAGTGGATGCATGGCTGCATGCTCACCGATGCAAACGCTAGGCTCGTTGTAGGGGTGCGTGTAGGTGTTGGCACACAGCGAGCACTTCTTGTCGGAGCCCTTGACCCAGCCCGTGGCGCAGGTGCCGTTGCAATTGGCGTAGTAGCCGCCGGCGCCGTCAGCCAGGGTGCGGCACACGACGTTGGGGTCCACGGCCGTGCAGGAGCTGGCGGTGCAGGCGTCGGCTGTGATGAGCGAGAGGCAGGCGAGGGGGTGCGTTGGCGCGTGCGTGTTTGGGTGGTGGTGGGGAGGGTTAGCTTGCATTGGGTGCACGCGTTGCTGGCTTCCGGAACCCCAGCATGCATGCATGCTGATGCGTGCCCGGCCGCGGCACACAAAAGCCTGGCTCACGATCGTGGGCACATCGGGTATCTATCTAGGTGAGAAGGCGGCAGAGGCAGCTAGCTAGCTAATGGCCGCAATCCATCATGGATGGTGTGCGGCCGACTAGCGATTAAGCGGCGGGACGGAGGGCTGGTTGCTTTTTGAGGACAAACTGAATCGCGACTCACCCACGCAGATGCTCGCGTTGTTTGGGGGCGCCACGTATCCCGTTGCGCACTGCCCGCACATGTAGCCCGTATAGCCCTGAGCAACAGGCAAGGGGAGGCGGCAGAGGGAGGCGCGCGGCTAGGCTCGTGGTGGCGCGCAGGGATAGAAACAGGCAGCACAAATGTACAAATAAAGGCGCCATCGGAGATCGACGCAGGGTGGGTCCACGTGGGTCCATCCGCATGGTACGCGTTTGTTTGGCTCGGCGGCTGCATCGACCAGCCAGACAGCGCAGGCAAGACCTCCTGGGACCAGGTGACCGGCCGCCCCAGCACGCAAGCCAGCCAGCCAGCCCAGCAGCAGCGAGGCGGTGCTCACCGCGGCGCACACGGAGCACTTGCCGTCGGCGCCGCGCGCCCACTTCTCCTTGCAGGCGAGGCTGCAGCTCTGTTGGGCGCCACACACGCCGACAAGCAATGCCAAGCAAGCAGCATGCGCAGCAGGTCACATGCATGGTTGCGTGCATCGAGGGCAGACACAAGCTACATTGTGCGCATGCCGCCGCCCCTGCTGTTAAGCGGCCGGCGGCACAGACGGCCCCTCCAGTGGCGCCCTGGCTCGCTCACGGTACGGGGCTGGCAGCGTAGCGGCAGCCGGTGAGCGGACACGTACGTGTGAGCAGCGGTCAGCCTCCAATCTATCCCTAGCGCACCGTTGTGAGACTGCCGGTGGTGTTGTACGCCATACCGCACAGCGCATTGGGGTCGGTGGCCGTGCACGTGAAGCTGGTGCATGTGTTGACTGCGGCGGTCGGGCGGCGGGGTGGGCGCGCGTGCGGGTCGTTGGGCGGGAGCATACACATACACAGGGACAGCAGGGGCAAGCAGCGCGTCCCAGGAGGCGACCTCCTGGCGCGCGCGTCCACTGGTGCAACGCGCGCGTTGGACCAAACGGCGCTCAACATAGCTAAACGTTATGGCTGCGGGGGCGATCAACGATGAGCATTCCAGCCAGACCGGGCGGCTGCCTAGCGCGCATGCCGGAGATGCCGGCCATGTCTGTGCGTGAGGCATCGTATACAATCGCCTACGTAGGCCGCCGTCCCGCCGGCATCCCTCGTACGATCCATCACCATCGGGCGCCTTGCTTGATACGTAGCTAACGTAGCTTACCCACGCATGTGCCGGCCACGTTCCAGTAGCCGGTCGCGCAGGCGGTGCATGTGCCATCTGCGGCCTTGGCGTAGCCGGTCTTGCAGGTGGTGCAGCTCTGGACGGGCGCGCCGCCGCCCGGCGTGGTGACGATGCAGACGGCGTTGGGGTCGCCCGTGCAGCCAGCAGCGCACACGTCCTCTGCGTGCGTTGGGATGGACGCCAGCAGGGCAAACGGGACGCCAGGGCGGACGGAACCAGGGGCCAGGGATAGCTCAGTCAGAAGGGCCAGGGTTGGATCCAGGGAGGCAGGGCGATGCTGGTGGCACTCGAGCGAGTGAGCCAGCCCCAGCAATCAACCCTAGCCAGCTCGCTGCCACAGCACTACTCACGCACGCAAGGAGCGTTGAAGGTGCTCCTCACGTAGCCCGCCTTGCAGAGGGTGCAGTTGGTGTAGCTCTGAAAGTACTGGTAGCGGATCAAGCACTCGGCGTTGGGGTCGGAACAGCCCGTGGTGGAGCACACGTCGTCTGCGCGCGCGGGCAGCGCAGCGCAGCGCAGGGCGGGGCGGGCGGTACCAGCAGGTCATCAGCAGCACTTGGGGCTATCTACGTGATGCGAGCGGACGGCATGCAGTCAGCGCGCTAGGTACTGTTTCGTTCGTACACCGTTCCATACATGCAGGAGTCAGGGTGGCCATCGATGCCTCGCCATCATATCGGCCCGCCCGCCAAGCTCACGGAGGGGACCCGCCAGACCCGCCGTCGGCCCTGAGTACGTACGCTACATGCTCCCCGCCGCTGCTGGTGCTTTACTTGGCACGTGACTGCTGCTGTAACTAGGCCGGCTATCTAGCTAGTGCACGGCACGGGTGCCATCCACCAGCACGATCTACTCACAAACGCAAATGTTGCCGGCCGATGCGAGCCGCGTCCAGTTGGTGGCACAGAGCGAGCAGAGCCCGTCGGGGCCGCGCTCGTAGCCGACCTGTGGCGAGGGGCGCGGATGGCACGGCCTTCAGTGGATGGCGCCTGGCACCGTCGCTATCTATCGACCCCACGCGCGCGTGACCTGGCCGGGGATTTCCGAAGCGGCGTAGCTGGATAGATAGAGCAGGTGTGACTAGCCCACCTCCATAACGAATGAAGTTCCAGATGAATGAGACAGATCCAGAGCTTGCAGGTGCTGACGACGACGCGGACGTGACTACCTAGCTAGTCTATATCCCCCGGGCCACCCCTGTGCATGCATGGTATATATGTACACACCATGCAATTGATCTTGCAGTCGCTAGTGTAGGTGCCGACAGCGTTGATGTACGTGTTGCACAGCGCGTACGGGTCGCCCCGCTCCGTACAGGTCATGGTGGTGCAGTTGCTGGCTGCGAGGGCACGGGGCCGCGCGGGAACGGGCGAGGGAGTCTTCAAACGCATGCATACACAGGAGGCGCCTGTGATGTGCGTGCAAAGATGCATGAGAGGTGGGGCGCAGTAGCGCCAAGGACGCCGCTGCGGCGAGGGGTCGCGGCTGTGCATGCTGCGTGGACTAGAAAACGGACCGCCGTCCGTGTGCAGCAGGCCGATCAATCGAGGCAGCAGGCCACCGCTCCCGCGGTGCTGCGGGGGCATGCGTGGGCAGCAGCCGATTGCACGCACGCCGCTGGCGGTGACTTACGCACACAAACGATTCCTGTGGCGTTCCACAGCGACTGGTAGCCTGTAGCACAGGCGATGCAGCGGTTGCCGATGCTGGGGATGTTCACGCGCCGATAGCCCGTGATGCAAGCTGCGGGGTCGGATGGGGGGCAGCAAGGGATCGATGGTGCTTGCAAGCAATTTGTTGCTGCCCCGGGTGGCTCCCCGCCAGCAAAGAGCTACTAGGCAGGAGTGGATCCCATCGGAATCAAAAAACAACGCGCCAGCCAGCCCGCAGCCGCCAGTGATCAGGGTAGGCAAAAGTAACGAACATCCATGAGATGCATCAAGATCAATGTCCAGTAACACCGCTGCGCGGCGCGCGGAGTCATCATCACCCAAGCAACCTATTGTGGAAAGCGACCCGTGCCACCGGTCCCATGCGTGCCCTACCTACCGGGCGCCTGCGGCAAATGCATGCCACTCGCTTGCGCGCCGCCCCGCCCCACTCACATGTATTGGTGCAGTCTGCGGTGGTGGTCAAGCCGTCTGCGCTGATGCGGGTGGCACATTGTGCGTTGGCGTCTCCCGCGGCAGCGCACGTGGTGTTGGTACACACGTTGACTGCGGGCGGGGCGTAGTGGAGACGGATGGGAGTGGGCGGGGCAGCTCAGGCGGCGGGCAAGCAAGCTAGCTAGCCAACCAAGGCCGGCATGGCGCGCGCCGCGCATTGCTGCCGTGTCCTGTCGAGCAAAACCCGTCACCACGACTCACTGCAGGCGGTGCCGACCAGGGCATAGCTGGAGGCACATGCTGTACACTTGTTGCCGTCGGTGGCGTTGCGGACAAAGCCGACCTGCAGGTAATAAGAGCATGCGGTAGCGGGAGCGCGGTTCAGATGTTGGGTTGCAGGACGGGAGCCCCCACGCTACCAATGCATGTGTGCGACAACAAGCACGCATGCAACATACAGGCCGCCGAGACCGTCACCGGCTACACCGGCACCCCTGTTGCAGATTCCACGCTTTTTTGACCAGTCAGCAGCCCCGGGATCGCTCCTGGTATAGCTCTCAATTGATCGCAAACGACCCGCCGCCGGGCCCGTGCCCTCGTGCAATTTGCCCACCTTGCAGGCCGTGTTGGCGCAATCGGCTGTGGCCACACCGCCGACGTCGGTTGTATTGCACAGCGCGTTGGGCTGTCCGGCGGCCAGGCACACGGCGTCGGGGTCAGGTGCGCAGAGGTCCGAGACTGCGGAGGACGCAGGATTGGGTGTAAGAGCGAGGGCCAGGCCCGCAAGCAAGGGTTGATGCTGGGTCAACGAGACGATAGGATGGAACCCGAGCGCCGGAACTGCACCGCTCCCATTCATGTCAACAAGCGCACCAGGCGCCAGGCATTGACCGGCCGTCATCGTGTAGCCAGCAGCGCAGGCGGTGCAGCGGTTGCTGTCGGTTGCGTTGCGCACGTATCCGGTGGTGCAGTTGCAGGTGGCGTTGACCTTTGCCGTAAACACGTTGAGCGTGCACAGGGTGTTGGGCTGGGTGGCTGTGCCGCAAGACAGCAGCGGCGTACGAGTGCAGGGGTTCACTGGGGCGGGGCGGGCGCACAGCAGCAAGCGGACAACACCGAGTGCGTCAGCACACACATACATACAAGCACACCGCAGGAGCCGGGTCCTAACCCTGTGGTCCTGCTGGCCTTGCTTGCGCCCTGTCGTCCTGGCCCTGGAGCCCCGACTCTGGTCGGAACCCTCGAGCCCTTGAGGCTCTCGGTCCCTGCTGCTAGGGCCATGGTGCCCTGTCCCTTCGAGTATCGTCTCACCCACGCAGGTGCCGCTGAGCGTCTTGGTGTAGTTAGCGGCACAGGCCAGGCATAGGCCGCTGGCATCGCGGACGTAGCCTGGGCAGGAAGGTCGAGGCGAGCGAGCAGGAGGGCACAGGATGACGGGGGCGGCTGGGAGGGAGGAATAGAATCGCTCGGTGGTACGCCTTAGTGCGCATGACATCCTGGGGGACGGTCCAGCGGGGCCACCGGGCCCTGTCGTTGCGAGTGGCAGCGAGCAGATCGACTGGGCACACACGCCTCTGTCCACCATCCATCGCCCGCACCCGTCAGGCAGGCTGTCGTGGAGCAGACGCCGACCGGGGCGCCGTTGAGGCCGGTGTACGCAACCGTACAGTTGGCAAAGGGCTGGCCGTCGGCGGTGCAGTTCTTGGTGCGGCAGGGGTTTGCTGCGGGTACGGGTGCGTGGAGGGGTCAAGCAAGCAGCGGGCGCGAGAGGGCACATGGTAGGCATGGCTGATGCGACATGCACGCACCACAACGCCGGCGCATGCATGGTCGAGCGCGATCCACTGGCCGCGCCCGCGGAGCGCCCACTCTATCTCTACTCACGCACGCAGGTTCCGTTGAACGGCAGGTATCCAACAGCGCACAGGGTGCAGCCCAGGGTGACCATGTTCTCAAAGTCCCTGGCAGGAAGGGACGGAATAAAAAGAGGCTCAAGTTCATGGTATGGGTGGAGCACTCAAGCAACATGGCTTCCACCGGGATTACGTACAAGGCATCGGCCCATGCATCCATCCATCTGCTGCTGCGGAATGAACGTGCCCGACACGCGCTGCGGAGTGGTGCATGCATATGCGCATCGCCACTGGCTGGCTGGCGCTCTGTTTATAATACATCCCTGCTGCCTACATTCATTCACGCGCCGCACGTTGCTAGCTCCCAGCTCAGCTCCCTTGTTTTCTCAACTCACCAGACGAAGCCCTTCACGCAGTCGCAGTTGTATCTGGGTAGTGGAGCGGGAGCGCGAGGGACATCGAGCGGGAGAGGGTGTTGGGGAGGGAGGCAGGCAGGGGCACAGCGAGGCTGGCGCGTCGTCGGCAGGACGTGCGTGGGCATCCTGACAACGTCAGCGCACGCAGGTCCATCAGGACCTAAGCCCACGCATGCAGCGGCCTCAGGCCAGCGCCGCCAAGCCAGTACTGCCACACTCGTGCGCACGTACGCTCGCCCCCAGCTCAGGCTGGTTGACGGACGGCGGAGGACGAACGCGTCATCACGGCTGGGACGCTGGGCGGGGCCGCGTCATTCCGTGGGCAAGCGCCGCGGAATGGCTTGGTCGTGTTTCGGAATACCATCAGGACTCGCCTGGTGGCGCTGACGTTGGAGGCGCAGAACGTGTTGAGGTAGTCGGCGCAGGGGTTGGTCGTCTGGATGCAGGGGTGCACTGTGGGGATTGAGATGGTAGGATGTCGGACGGGGGAAAAGGCCGTGTCAAGGCTCGGGCGACCGGGGTGCTCCGCGTGGGGGAGCTCACTGCCGTAAGGGGGCGGGCGGGCGGCTTCCAGGCAGGTGGGCTAGGCTGAGTCTCACCAACATGGCGCTGAGCGAGGCGGTAGTGGCGGCCCGCGGCCCCCGACCAACGCGGCCCAAGCCTCACCGTCGCAGACGCCCGTGGTGGAGAGCGCGTAGCCGTACTCGCAGCGGGGGCTGCCGGCGGACGTCATGCACTTGTTGACGGTGGAGGTGTAGTTGTAGCTGCGGCGGGAGGGGTAGGGGCAGGGCGCCAGAAGCAAGGAGGCAGGGGGCGATTGGCGTATGTATGCGTGGCCCGGCGTCCGGGGCGCTGGAGATGGGGGTGCTCCATGGAAGGATAAACACTCTCCAGCCTCGCGCTTACGAGTACGTGACGCCTATGACTCCAGAAGGAGGGCAGCGGCACACGTAGCCGCGGGTCCGGTCGGCCGCAACGCTGCTGTTGGCGGTGTTGACGCAGATGGCCGGGGCGGTGCAGGGGCTGGAGGCGCACGTGTCTTGCACTGCGATGGGGGGCGGGGGCGTGGGGGCAGGAGAGGACGGGATCATCACGGTATGGCCAGGGCCAGCACGGGATGCTGCCCCCTCGCCAGCTCCGCGTCTCCGGCCCATGCCATGTAACATACGCACATACACAGCCAGACCCAGCGCATCGGAGGTACTCGCTCGCTCGCTTGCTGGCGTTCAGACGCTAAAGACTCACTGACGCAGGTGTTGGTGGCGGTGTCGAGGGT
>BDDC01000082.1:81309-111102 GCA_001662425.1 Chlamydomonas sphaeroides | reverse complement strand
TGCCAGAGGGGGCAGTTGCACTTGAAGCCCACGGGCGACAGAGCAGTGGGCACCTGGGTGGCGGGGTGCGGGGCGAACAGGGCGAGGAATGCATTAGCTAGGGCTGCGCGCAAGCGGGGGACCCGGCCGCACGCCACATACAAGGGATGCGATGAGCAGGGCGGGCGCGTGGCGACCAGCAGGCGCGGCAGGCCACAAGGGTGCGCAGCAGGGAGTACCAGGGCGCAGCGCAGAGACCGGGATCAATTCGCGTTTGCTCAGCCGGCGCCCTACCACGTTCTGGCATGTCGCGGTGGCCGGGCAGTTGTGGAGCCCCGTCGCGCACTCGTTGATGTCTGCGTGAGCGAGGGGCGAGGGGTGGCGCGTGCTGAGGCTGCTGCGCCCACGCGTGGCGCCAGAATGCTGTCCGGGGACGTGTCAAACTATCGCGTCGTAACCAGCAGCAGTTTAGCTATCCTGGCCACCCACACGCACGCATGCACGCGCTCACCCTGGCAGGCGGTGGCGCCGGCGGGGAGGTACATGCCGACCATGCAGCTCCTGGCGCTCGTCGCACACCTGTTGACTGTGGAGGTGTAGTTGTACCTGGTGATATTGGACAGCAGGGCGGTGCAGGCGAGTGAGGTTGGGGTGAGGAGCCCAAAGGCAAGCAAGGGCCGGCCAAGGACAGGCGGGAATCGGCCATGACTTAGACATGTGCCGATACGACGCGACGCCCACCCTGTTGACCCCTGGCCCCTCGCCCGCCCATGGCTGTGGTCCGTGCGCGCTTCAATGAGGCGCAAGCATACATGTGAAACTCCGCTTTCACTCGCTCAGGCACGCGCGCTTCCAAGGTTGCCGCAACTGTATGCAGCCCTGGCCCGTGCGCTCCCTCATTCGTATCATATGCAAGCATGCGCCCCCTCACGTGTACGTCACGTTGAGCGTGGCGCTGCTGTAGGCGGGGCAGTCGCTGCACACGTAGCCGCGGTCTTGGTCGGCCGCAACGCTGCTGTTGGCGGTGTTGGTGCAGGTGGCCGGGGCGGTGCAGGGGCTGGAGGCGCACGTGTCTTGCACTGCGGCGGGGCGGGGTCATGGAGGCAGAAAGGCTTGGGATCAGCACAGAACGGGCGGCGGGCGGCTCTTAAGCCTGAGCCCGGACCCCCCGGTGCTTGCCGCTCCCATCGCCGCCCGCCGTTACGTTTGTCCCTCCCTGCCCGTCCGCCCGACCCTGATCCTGTGCCTCACTGTCGCATGTGTTGGTTGCTCTGTTGTAGGTGTACCACTTGGGGCAGGTACAGCTGAAGCCGGGGACCTGGCAGGGAGGGACACGTATATATGTATGGGTTGACCGCAAGGGGTTCTTTGCTGAGCGAGCGGCATACATAAATGATGCACGCGCGCCGCCTACACAACGGCACTTCACGCACGTAAGTTGTTCCCCGTCACCGTCACCTCCAGATCAGATGGCTGCGCTGTGGTCCTCACCGTGTTTGTGCAGTTGGCGACGGTGGGGCAGGTGTGGGTGCCCAGCGCGCACTCGTCATTGTCTGGATGGGGCCGGCGGCGGGTCAAAGAAAGGCAACACGACGGGGCAGCGTGCGTCGTGCAGGGCCCACAACTTGCGCCGGCACCATCAGCAGCACCCCCTATTGCCTTGCTGCGTACATTACGCACCGCTGCAAGCGGGGCCAGAAGTCGTTATCCAGCGGTAGCGGGTGCCGTTGTTGCAGGAGCTGCGCGACGAGAGAGCGGGGCAACACGGGTGGGGATCAAGTGTATGTACCGTATGTGTGCGCCTGCGTGCGTCGGATGGGAGCAGAATTGAATGCACGCGGCATCGTTGACGCCTAAGGAATCAGGCATTGAACTGTCCCAGGCCGGGTGAGGCGAGCGCTGCCCACTATGGAGCTAAACGGAATCATGCATCAATTGCGGTGTCCGTACCAGGAGTAACCCCAGGTGACCTCGAACGCCAGTGGCGTGCGCGGTGAGTTACAGGTGCCCAGAGAACCATCGGTGCCACCGCAGTTGGCAACGCCGGGTGATGGGCATGTCCAGGTTTGACCTGCGTGCGTTGTGAATAACCAGTTAGTTTGCCTCAAATATTTGGCTCTATTATATTCCTGTTAGCTGGAATATCGGTTGTGCGTGGTAGCGACGCGCAATGCGCGACAATGGGCTCGCCGAAGTACAAACGCCAGCAAGTTCATTCCAAGGCAAATCTCTATGATGGCTTCCACCTGGCACGATACAGTGCCAAGCTGGGCAAATGACGTGGGTTTTGGCCTTGGCAGCAGGTCAAGAGGCGACGCGCGCATCCCGGCGGCTTGTCGGGCTCGCCGCAGACTTCAATGTGCGGCTGGGGCTCAACATTTCAGCTCACCTGAAGCCATGCCGATCCCACCGGCGGCGATGCAACAGAGTAGCAGGAGCGTTGATGCGCCGTTTTTAGTGAACGCGCTCTGCCGTGCAGATCGCATCATGGCAGCAGCAGAGTAGTAGCAGCTAGCAGTGCAAAAACAACCTGTCGCCCTTTGACTTTGTGGTAAACCGACTAAATAGTGCGTATGTAATGTAGTAAAATTGACGCTGACACACGTGTCGATCGTGACGTAACGATGCGCATTGATACGCGAAAATAGTATGAGCGACGCAGCGCGGCGTGTTTGTATCAGGCGGAGCCCGAGCGTACGGCGCGCGGTACGTGTGGCGCTTGCAGATGCTCAGACACGACCAAAGTTGCAGTAACGCATAGCTATAACAGCGTCGCGTCGCATACTCCACATGCATGCGACTTGGCGATAAACAGTTTTCCTTAGTTGTTTCTGGCGCGGTCGGACAATCACAAACATTTGACGACGCCGTTCGGCTGTGCCTTTGGGTGATACGAAACGGCGTCGCCTGCTGCCCTGCCAAGACAGGGCGAGAGGCGCGCGCCATCGGGTGCCGAACAGGCCGGTGTGGCCGAAAAACGGAGCCAATACCTTACGCAAGCACGGGTACGCCGTACCGATTGCCGCGCTAAGCGTTGCGTAGGGTGTTGAGTGTGAGCTGCGCAGGCCTGCGCTTGTATGTATGACATGCATACGTTCACCAAGGCAGGATGTGCACGTTCACCAAGGCAGGATGCGCACGTGCACGGAGCTAGCTCGGCCAGTATAACATAGTACAGGCAGGCGTCCCTTCCGCTCAGGCCCCACGCACGAACAAAAGCCCCCCCTTAGGGCATGAGCGCTCCCGCATCAGTCCCTGCAGCACGAGCGAAATCAAAGCTGCCCCTGGCTGCCGGGGCGTGGCAAATTAGAGCCACATGCGTGCAGGTAGGCTTACGGCATTGTTTGGCCAATTGAAGCAGGCCGCCGAGCACCCACCCGCTTCTCAGTGCACCGCGCCGTACGTGCCGCACTGACCGCCGCTGACAGGCCACAAACATGACAACAAGTTTGCGCGACAGAGCAAGCGAAGTGCGTTGTCACGTGCGTGCCATGCAACAGCCAACGACCAACGGCCAACAGCCGCGACGGGGTGCCCACGCACGGCGGCATGCATGTCCTCCGCTCCCACGCACACACACCCTTCCTTACGCGCCCAGCCAAGGGCAGTCACGCACTTGGTCGCTGCCCGTCACGCACTCGTTCGCTGCCCGACCGGCGGCATGCTGCCCGACCTCGACACACCTACGTACCCTTGAGGACCCATCTATCGTGACGACCACACACATGCCTCTGCGATGCGCTTTTCCTGCGAAGACCCCTCAACAACATAAGCCCCCATGCTCCCGCACCTGCACACGCACACGAACCCGCAACGCACCCCTGCATGCATGCCACACCTGCCCGCTTGGCCCCCTTCCTGAGCCTGCCCTCCTCGCCAGCCCCTCGCTCGCACTTTGCATACTTTGCAAGCGCATGCCATGCGCCGCAGCCATGCCACCTCCCGTGCAAGCAACCAGCAGTCCTGCCGCCGCACACCTGCGCCGCTGCACCGATGGCCCTGCCTGCTGCCTGCCTGTTAGTTTGCCGGCCTGCCAAGCAAGCATGCATGCGATGCGGCGGGCAGCGCACGCACGCCACCGGGCACGCGCCTAGCTACTCGTCTCCGCACACCGTGTCGATCCACTTGTTGACCTGTGCGTGCACAGGCGGCGCAACGTGGCCGACATGGGGGGCGCATCAGGCGCGCGTGCCACGGTAGTACAGTAACGAGCCGTGAACGGTTGCCGCTACGGATTGCCCCTCTCTAACCTTTAACGTCGGCGAGTCAGGTATATCCCCGCTCATTTGTATTCCACAGAAACCGCTGAACGGCAGGCGCCGGCGGCCCGCAGAGCAAGGTGGCATCGCAGCGGCATTGCCACGCACTACTCAACCGCTGCAGATCGATAGCAGCGAGCCCGGCATCGCAAGCCCATGCAGCGCCGCACGCACGCACCTGCTCCTCGCCAAAGACCGGGTACAGCAGCGGAGTCTGCGGGAGGCAAGGCCGGAAAGCGGCGCAGATCGGCACGACGGCGGCTCATCCGCCCTACCTAGGTCGCTGCGCGGCTCGGGCGTAAGTTCGTGGCCGCCGCCGAGGGCCACCCAGCGCTCTCCCGCAACGACCGCAGTGCCTGTAGCAAGCTGACGAGGACAAGAGCCGCCGATAGCCCAGCCACTGAGCGAGCCTGCCCGAGCAGAAGGAGCTCGCCAGCCGCAGTAGCAGGGCCTGTGCAACCGCCGGGCGAGCCCTCAGCGGCCCCACAGCCTGCTGCCGCGCTCACGCCCAGCCTCTGCGCCGCCGCCCAGCAATACTCACACGGCGCAACACTTGGCTTGGGTTACTCAAGCTGTAGCCCTGGATAGAATTGGTACAGCCCCACAAGCCGTAACGCTCTATAGAACGTGACACAGAAGCGCAGCCGCTGTCAAGGCCTCGGTCCCCACCCAGCCGCCAGCCCAGAAGGCAGCGCGCAACTCAGCAGCGCTCCTGCCCGGGCCCCTTTCGCTTCCGGCCGCCCCCCCCCACCTGCCTGGCCCTGCTGCCCGCGCGGCCCATCCCCCTGCCACGGCTTGCAACCACATACATGGCACCTCAAAGCCGACCCGGTACGGTACGGCAAGCGAGCCCAGCACCCCTGTGTTCCAACCACCTCGACCCTGCTCGACCCACGGACGTACCATGGGGTCGTGCCGCACGTGCTGCCGCAGCGACGCGCCCGCTCGCCGCCACTGCTCCACGCTCCACGCGTCCGCCTCCAGCCCCGCCAGCACGCCGCCGTCGTTGGGGCCGGCCGCCGCCGCAGCCCCGTCTGCCGTTGAGCAGCAGAGGAGAGGGCGCGAAGGCGAGGGCGTAGCACAACCCGCGGGTCGCTCGGCGGGATGTGAGGGGGCGTGCGCACGGGGCGTGCGTGCGGCATCGAAACGACCAGGCCGCGCGGCCGGCAGCTGCCCTCCCACCCACCTACCTAGCTCGGCCCCACGGGCTGAATGACACCAGGGCTGCCGTTGGCTGTGCGGGGCCGCCCGCACCAAGGCCGCCCGCCCGCTGCGCAGTCCAGGCCCCACCCCGCACGCCACTGGGAACATCGCTCAACCGTACGCGTACATGTCGCACACTGCGCGAGGCTCCTCTGGCCAGCTGCGTGCGTGGAGCCCCCCACTCGGTCCGGCGCTGCCCGCTGCAACCCGCACGCACGCACCCAGCCGCCCAGGACCCCAGCCGCCCAGGACCCCAGCCGCCCAGGACCCCAGCCACCCCAGCTCACCCGCTGCCAGGAACGCAAGCCACAGGTCCGTCAGCGCCAGCACGAAGCGCCTCGCCGCCGCCATGGCCTCGTGCCGCCGGCCGCCGTCCCACTCGACCGTGAAGCACAGCGCGCCCGCCGCCAGCGCACGCACCCACAGCGACGGGCTCACGAACGGCGCGAAGCCGGGTGTGCGCCGCGCCTCAGCCTCGAGCTCCTTGAAGCTCGGCAGCGGGGCGCGGCCAGCGCCGCTGCCGCCGCCGCCGCCAATGCCCTCGCCAGCTGGCGGCTCCGCCGTGGCCTCGGACGGCTCCGCCGGCGGCGGCGCGGGGTCCCCGGAGCTGTGTGGAACCTTCGTGGTTAGGGAGCACGAGGTCAAGCCGCGGCCGTGATGGGCACTGCCACCGTATCCAGGCAGCTAGGCGAGTTTCATACAAGCGGATTGGTCGGCATCCAGTTGCCCGTTACCTGCGGCGGCGGCGGCGGCGGCGGGCTGTTGTAGTACTTGTTGCTGTACGGCAGGTCTGCGGACATGGGCGCCTTGGGCCCCAGGCCGATGTAGAAGATGAGCTGCGACTCCGTGCCGCCCATCTCCACGTCCAGCTGGGGACGGGAGGGATGGGGTGCGAGGGGGCGGGATGTGCGGCGGCGGGAGGCAGGGATGGTGGAGCGCAAGGCATCGGCCGCCGCCGCCGCGCCGCCGCCCACTGCGAAGCCCAAAGACCGTGCCGCGGCTCCCCTCCCGCCCGCCTCCCTGCCCGACCACCGCGCCGCTGGCAGTGACCGGTGACCCCTGCACGAGGCCGTGGCTCCGTCCCCTTCCTGGATGGACCGCTGGACCGGTGGGCCGCTCGGCCTGCCACCGCGCGCCCTGCCTGCGGTGTGGGCCACTCATCGGGCGCGCTGACGGTGGTCTTGGTGTACACCCGCACGCAGCCGTCGGGAGCCACGTAGCGAGCGAAGATCTGGGCCATGCAGCGGACAGGCGGGGGCTAGCAGGGAAGGAGAGGGAAAGGGGGGAACGGGCAGGCAGGCGCACGCGAAGCGGGCAGGGTGTGAGCGGCCTTCGTGGTGGGCGGTCGGCAGGCACCGGCCCCCCGGCGGTCGGCGGGCCGGCAGGCGGCGGGTTGCGCATGCCTGGCAGGGCGCATGCCCAACGGCGCGCTGGTGATGCAGACGGGATTGACTTGCAACTGCTTGGCTCGCGAAAGCCAGGCGCGCTTCCAGCGACCCCGTGGTTTGGGAGGTGCAGGCGAGCTGGTGGCGACCCTTGCGGCAAGCGGGCCCGCCGCGGCGTCCCGCGGACGCACCTGGCGGCCTGCGGCCGCCGCGCAGACGCCGCCTCCGTCGGCGGCCGCAGGGCGCGGGATGCGGTAGGTTCGGAAGAGGTTCACGGCGCCGCCCGGCTTGAGGCTGTGCAGCTTGAGCACTCCGCCGGCGTCCTGCGGGCGCCGGGTTGCGGGCGCAGAGGGGTGCGGACGAGGGTTGGCTGCCGCAAAGGCATCCAGAGCTCGCGTAGGCCCGGCGCCGTACTGCGGCGCGCCCTCCTGCACCAGCGCCCGCAGCAGCAAGGCGCCGGCCCGGCCTGGGGCGCGGCTCGGGCTGCCGCACGGCCCACCGTGTGCTTGGTCTGCGTCGGCACCACGCCCAGCGCCGCGTGCAGCTTCGCCAGCACCTCGCCCTACGGCGGGGGAAACGGGGCGGCGGCGGTGCCGGGCATGACGCGGGACGAGCCGAAGGGGCTGTCTGGCGGTTGGATTCCCCCATCCCCCAGCAGCCCAACACGCTCCCCGCAGCAGGTGCCACGCCCGGCCGGGCCCTTCCGCAGCAGCCCACCTGCAGCTCCACCAGCTCTGCAAAGCCGGGGAAGACGCCCGCAGCTGTACCGCCCGCCGAGCCTGGCGCCTGGCCCGTCTGCCCTGCGGCGCTGTCAGCCGGCGCCGCCCCCAGCGCCGCGACCAGCTCGGGTTGGCCTTCGCGCAGCAGCAGCGACCGGAGCTCCTGCGGCCCGGGGGCGGGCGAGGGCGCGGCCGCAGCAGGGCCTGGCGCGGTAGCGGGAGGGGGGGCCGAGGAGGGCGGCATGGGCGCAGAGGGAGCCTGGGCGCTGGTGGCGATGCGAGGCGCGGCGCTGCTCGCAGCGATGCAGCGTCTGCGGAAGGGCTTCGCACGGCGAGCGACGTGGGGGGCTGCTGCGTAGGGGCTGCTGCGAGCAATGTGCGGCGTGGAGCGAAGCATCGCGGCAGCAAGCAGGTTTGCCGAAGAAGCGCTAGCCCCAGCGCCATAGGCTCGCTTGGGGTAGCCCGAGGATGGAGTCGGCGCGCGGCTGATGTCATAACGGCCTCGGACCGAGCATGGGTCCCCGCGTCTGTGCAGGCGTTACAACCCGCTCACTCTCGTTATCTACAAAGCCACACCGCGTCCTCGAACGCAACTAATAACTCTCGTGCAACATGCAAATCGCACCATGCGAGGCCGCCTTCGCCGTCGCTCGTGCCGACACTACTCAAGTGCACTGTACCACGAGCTGTGCGCCGCCGCCTCTCCACTCGCCGCGCATCGCTCCGCCGCAGCGTAGCCAGCCCTCAGGGCCGCACCGCAACCTGCCAGCGAACAACGAGCCGCACTCTGCTCGCTGCCTCCTAACAACGCCCCTCGATGGAGCGTAGCACACCGAGCACCAAATGCCGCATGCCATCCAAGTAGGAATGTACTTCCCCAAAGCGTGCCGCGCTAGCCCGCACGGGGCTGCCGCCACCGTCCGCTCGCGCCATGAACCAAAAAAACACACCACCGGCAGTCTTCTGCACTAGCCCCATGCACATGCACCCCGGAATGCCCTGGTGAGGACACACACAGAGGGCGTGTCGTCGCCCTCGGACGCCCTTGGCCCTCGCAGCGCGTGCGGCTGCTGCGATTGTGCTTGCCATGACGGCGCAACTGTGCCTTCCACTGCCCACCTCACACACCCACACCACCCACACGTTTGCGCGCGAAGCGACTCACAGGCCCTGCCACAAGACAAACAAAACGTGTCCACAAGACGCGCACACGCGCCCCTCAGGAGGCAAACATCGCACACGGGTGCCACACGAGTGCCGCAGGCCATGCCACGGCACGCCGCGGCTCTCGTCGTTAGCACGAACCACGGGGCCGCTTACCCACCCGCCCGCGCAAACTCTCGCCCAGATGAAGTTCCGCCCTGTCCAGCAACCTCAGTAGCTGTGGCTGCTATCGACATCATCAATCCCAGCACTCGGCACGCCGCGTACAGGCGACGACGGCGAGCGCCACACGATGCGCCGCGCGGCCTCACGGCTAACCCACACGCTGTCCGCACACGCGATGACACCCTGCGCAACCCGAGGTGCGATGGATAGCGCGCCGGCCTGCCGCCGGTTTACGTTGGGCGCTCCGCACCTCCACTCCGCGCCCCGCACCGTCCTACCGCGAAGTAACATGGTCCACAAAGAATCGCCGCGTCTGGCGCCCCCGCAACCAAGCAGCAAGCGTTCCGCCGCTAGTCCCGCGAGCTGCCGCGGCTGCTGGAGCCGGCCCGGCTGTTGGCGCCCTGCCCGCCCCGCTCGTTGGCGGCGATTGAGGACGGCCGGATGGCCCGCAGCGACCGCAGGAAGTCCGCCCGCTGGTCATCCGACGCAATCCATGCATTCGCGAGCCTGAGGGCATGCAGCAAGCAGAAGAAAACGTCAACGACAGTGCCAGGGACTCTGCAAACACAGCGGTACGCGCAGTGAACGCGAAGGCCTCAATAGAACGGGTCCGGGTGTTCCCACGAGTGCCTCCTGCCGGCCCGACTCACGCCATGGCCAGCGGCTTGTCGCCCGCGCGTGCGAGTGCCCGCATGAGTTCGCGCCCCATGGCGTCGCCCGCCTCCTCCCAGTGCGGCTGCCGGATCCGCAGCAGGCAGCACTGCGCGCCCTCCAGCATGCCTTGCGCGATGCACTTTTGCGCAAGGTCGCGGTGCGTGTAAGCGTAGCGCAGCTCCTGCGGTCAGGGGCGGCAAAGCCGGGGCGGCGCGTCGGCGCCCATCACATGGGTGGGCGCAGTGCTGCAGCACTCTCCTCCAGCATCAAGTGGACCCGTCCCCACGCGCAGCTCACGCGTCTCACCTGCGTCGACGCCTCGCCCAGGAGCCAGCCCGCCTGCAGCGCCACCTCAAGGTCGCAGCCCCTGTCCAGCGCCTGCCGCGCTAGCGCGTCGAGCTGCGCGTCGCGGCTGGGGCCCAGCGGCCAGGCCTTGCACACCTCCAGCCAGTCTGACAGGAGCTCCATGGCGGGAGGGCCCGACGACATGCCGCAGGCCCCGTCGCTGGCAGCGCCGCCGGCCGACGAGCCGCTGGGGCTGGCGGAGCCGCCACCGCCGCCGGCCCCGCCACGCTTCTGCAGCGCCTTCACAAGCGCCGTCAGCGCCGACTCAAGGGAGCATGCGCGCGGCGGCGCGGTGCCCGACGACGGCCGGCCCGTGGGCGTGGTGGCGGTGGACGAGGCGGTCGGCACCGCCGCCTGCCCGGCCTCCTCGTCGTCGCTGCCTTCCAGCAGCAGCCGTGCGTACTGTGGCTGGGGCCCCTGCATCGACTCCACCGCCGTCGCAGACCAGCCGCCGGCCGACGTGCCGGCGCCGTTCTGGGTGGCGGTCGTGGCCTGAGAGTCGACGAGCATGGCGGTGGACGCCAAATCCGCGGCCGCGGCCATCAGTGCCAGGTCGCCACCGGCCTCATCGCCCGCCTGGGGCGCCGGCGCCGGATCGCCAACGCGCCTCGCGGACTTCAGGCGCTTGCCTGCTGCGCCTGCACGGTTCGAGCGCATCGAGCGGCCGTTGCCCGAGCCTGCACGCTGCACCGGCGTCTGCTGCAAGGCCAACGGCACCGACGGCGGTGGCGGCATCGGCGGGCCGTCATTCTCGCCGCCGCGCAACACGCGCAGCAGGTGCACGGCCTCCGCAATCCGGCCGCTGTCGTGCAGGACCATCAGCACGTCGCTCAGCAGCGGCTGCTTGAGGCGCCCAGCCGCCGGCAGCAGCACCAGCCCCGACCGCGAGCCGCTGGCGCCCGCCCCGCCGCTAGGCCCCGTGGCGGCCGCCGACGCGGCCGAGCTCTTGCTCTGCGCCGCGCCGGCCGCGAGCAGCTCCCGCAGGACCGTCTCCACCTGGCCCGCCGCCATCTGCGCCTCGAGCACCACGTTGAGCATGGCCCAGCAGGGTCGGCTGCCGCCCAGTGCCGTGGCCCGGGCCGACGCCATGGCGGCTCCCAGCGGGTCAGTCGGCGCAGACATGGGAGCGTCGGGGCTTTCGGCCGACGCCAGAGTCGCGTCTGCGGCCGGAACGCCACCTGCAATGCTCGCGCCAGCGGCAGCAGGCCCGGGCCCAGCCTCCGCCGCGCTGTAGTTGCCGCCAAGCTGCCGTGCCAGCGCCAACGCCTCGGCGGTGCAGCCGTAGATGACCATGGCCCGAGCCGTAGACTCGAGCAATGATCGTTGCTCCGTGTGGCCGCCCAGCGACCGCCTCCGCTCCGCCAGCAACTGCATCAGCACGTGCTCTAGATCCGGTAGCCGCCCAGCGCGCAGGAGCGCGCCGCAGACGCGTTGCCACACCGTCGAGGGGGTGGCTGCCGGCGCCTGCCCGCCTGCAGCCCCCGCCGGCGCCTGCGCCGCGGCCCCTCCGCCGCTCACGGCGCCAGCAGGAGCGCCGCCGCCTTCGCTGCCGGCACCACCGCCGGCCGCGGCAGCCGGTGCGGCCGAGGGGCCAGCGCCTTCGTTACCCCCAGCTACAGCCGCGCCGGATCCCGCGGCATTCCGTGAGGCCGATGCCATCATGGCCGGCTCCTCGGGCCCGCAGTCCTCGTCCGCTGGCCCCAGCAGCCAGGACGTGTTGACACGCGGTAGCGCAGTAAGCAGCGCATCGGCGTCGCCAGCCCGGATGGCCGCCGCCGCCACGCCACGCCACATGGCTGCCAGCCGCTGCCCGGCACCGCCAGCCGGCGGTGCGGCGGCGTCGGCGCCTGCTCCGGCCGCAGGCTCGGCAGCGGCTGCGGCACCAGCGGCGGGCACGGCCGCGCCCTCAACGGGACCCGGCTGCGGTGCGCCCTGCGCCGCGGCCGCCGGCACGGGCTCAACGGCCGGCCCACCAGCAGCGCCAGCGTCAGCGTCCATGGCCGCCGCGGCGGCCGCGTCCAGGCTGCTGGCCAGCTCCACGGCCTTGCTCAGCTCCCTGCAAGCCAGGGAGCCATGCACTCGCATGCGTAAGAAGGTTATCTGGAAAAGCTTCATTGTGGATCCCGAGATAACCCCCATTCCGGTGCCGTCACGCACAACGTAGGCAACGATCCTCGGGCCAGTCAACACCGCCAGGGTACTCTGCACCCTTCTACTTACTTGCGCGCGGCGTAGGCGGCCACGAGGATGGTGGTGAGCTCGCTCTTGGCGGCCACGTCCCGCAGGCGGTTCTGCAGGATGTCGAGCAGCAGCGCGCACGTCTCCGCGCACAGGTCGGCGGGAGGGCAATCGTTGAGCGCGAACGAGGCGATGAGCGCGCGCAGCAGCGCCTTGTCCAGCGCGCCGTGGTCGGGGTACTGCGTGGGACGTAGCGGGCAGCAGCCCGGCAGGTGTAAAACAAAAGCCTCGCGCCAGCTCTGAGCACCGGAGGAGGCAAGGCGCAGCAGCGGCTGTAGCTAGTACAACTGTCCCGCCGCTGCACTGGCTCACCGCGAACACGACATTGCAGGCCTCAGCCAGGTGCCCCTCGGCCACCAGCACCTCCACCAGCGGCACGTGGCAGGCAACGCGGCGCGCCGGCATCGCCTGCATCGCCAGCATCACCGCCTTGGACACCTGCAGCCGGGGCAGAGGGTCGTGCGATATCAGCACACGAACACTGCAACCCTGCGCCGTCTCGGCTACCGCTCCAGCAGCCGAAGGCTACGCTGACCACCGCCGCACCTGCTCAGTGACCACACGGTGGACGTCCCGCGCTACCAGCGGCATCTCGCCGCCGGGCACGATGCCCAGCGCGCCCAGCAGCTGCACCCAGATGTCCATGGCCGTGCCCTCGCTGTCAAACCTGGGCAGCGAGGCAAGAGCGGCGCCGAGCGCACAGGGGCACGAGGGGAAGGGAGCGGCGTCAGCGAACCCCGGCCCGCCCGGCCCGCCCCGCCCCCCGGCTACCCACCGGGAAGGCGGCGACGGGGCCAAGCCTTGAATGATGACTTCAGCGTACAAGCAGACGGCCACTCCCATCAGCCAAATTGCACCCCTTGGTCCCATCCGCCGCACTTAACTACCTGCTGAGCGGCTGCCCCGTCCTGCCCAAGCCCCATCGACTGCCAGCTTGGCCGTTCGGTGCGCACCAACCCTTGCTTCATTCTGCATACTCTCACGCCCTGTCCGCAAACGCACCTGTTCATGACGTTGACGGCCGTGTCCAGGTAGTCCTTGCCGATCAGGTCGGCCGCCACCTTCTCCAGCGCGCCCTCGCGGCTCTGCGCGCTGCTCAGCGTGAAGTTGCCGCGGTACAGGAATTTGGTCCACGAGCCGCTCTCGCTGGTGATGGCGCGCAGCTTAGGCTCCGGCTGCAGGGGATGGGGGAAGGGCCGCAAGAGAACAAAGCGGCACGTCACGTTGCCGCGTTCGCTGAGCGTGAGCACGGAAGCCGCTGCGTCCCAAGCTGGACGGTTCGTCAGTCCTTGAGTCAAGTTTTGCCTTTAGACACCAGGCCTGCAGTGCTGCATCGGTCTACCTCACGCGCCTCTGCGCCACGGCCTGCCTCGCAGGCGCACCTGCGTGGTGATCTCGTTGTCGATGAGCGACCTGAACAGCTCGCTGAGGCAGGTGGGGCTCAGCTGCGACAGCGCCTGCTTGTCCACCACCTTATACGCCTCGATGGCGGCCTCGGCCTGCTTCTGGCGCGCCAGGAAGTAAAAGAGCCATCTGAGGCACGGGGGTGGCGACGGGCCAGCGAAGGGTGGGCGTTGAATCATGTGGGTCGGGGGTAAAGTCGTGCCCCGTGCGCTGTCAAAGGACAGGGCCCCCGTGTGTACCGCTGCGCACATTCCACGGATTGCTAAGCAAGCGCAGTGCCCCCAGCGCAAGCAGCACTATCACGTGGCCAGGGCGGCGGCAGGGTGCTTGGAGAGGGGAACCCAGCCGCGGCAGCGCCTCACCTCCAGCCGCGCGCCGCCTTGGCCGGGTCCGCCGCCTTGGCAAGTAGCTGGTAGGCGTACTTGCTGTGGCGGGGCTGCAGGCAGGACACCAGCTGCAGCAGCGAGTCGTCCAGCGTGTCGCGGGCGTACTTGTAGTGCTCGTGCGCTCGCGCATCCGCGTGCCCCTTCAGGGTCAGCACCTTCTCCACCAGCTCGATGACGCGCGCCTGCAGCTCGATGCGGTGCTCGGTGAGCAGCTGCATCAATGCCAAGGGCGGGTGGGCGACCGGAGTGAGAGGCGGTAGCAGCACGGGGCCTGGGACACACCTTCGCGCACGAAGGGCGCGCCGCTATCGGGGTGCGGCTAGATGCGGCTGGCAGCCTAGCTGGGCCTATCCGTGCGGCGCATGCGAAGCCCCGGAGTGAAGTAACGCCCTTGGCAGTTACAGGGGACAGCCGGAAGTCACGAGGACGGTGTCGATGGGAGTCGGAGTTAGCACGGTCCCCGCCGCATACGCGCTGTATCTAGCCTTCAGTCGCTAGTACGTGGCTGCAAAGTGGTCCGGCCACCTCGTACCTGGTCCGCACGGACGTACTGCTTCACGTCTTGCCGCATGGCGTCGTAGCCGGGCGGCTTTGACGTGAGGCTCTGCGCGACCTTGAACTTGATAAGTTCGCACAGCAGCACAGCAGAGTGGCGCCGGCTGTTCGTCTTGACGTTGTCGGCAAGATCGAAAATGCGCGCAAGTGGCACGAGCCCGGGCGGTACGCTGCCGAGGCAGTCCCGCACCATATGGCGCGCAAACAGTGTAAGAACGCTCTGGCTACACTTGACGTCGAGCTTCTTGATGCGGGGAAACTTTGCCAGAAGCCGGGCGACCCAGCCGTTGCTGAGCACATGCGTGTTTGCGCGGCAGTGCTTGACCTGCTCCAGCATCAAGTGCTGCGCAATGTCGTTGGTGATGGTGAGGGTTTCCGCGGCAGCTGAGTTGACGAGGTCGCGCAGGCCCTTGCAAGTCAGGCGGAGCGGCTGGCATTCACGCGGAGTCAGGTTGCCAATGACGATTAGCAGCAGCTCGGGCGGAAGGCTCTGCAGCATATCCACGCCTCCTTGCCCAGAGCCATCATCCTGGGGAGCTGTCCGCGCTCGCTTCGTGGGCTGCGCGGCAGGAGCCGCACCGGTCTGCTGGTTTGCAGTGAACGCCCGTTTGCCGCGTGTCTGCCCCATTCTTGCGTTTAAAAGATGGTGCTATACACTGCACAGGGGCGGAGAGCCCCAAACTACTGGACCATCTGCATCTGGCAAGTTGTTGGCTGTGCTACTGTGTGTGTCGATGCTCGCGGTCAAAGATGGCGTTTTGGTGATAGTGTATATGGGCTGAGCGCGCAGCATTGTGGAACCATTTGTGTTGTTCGTGCATCGCACCACCCTGCCGACCTGGACCCTGGACGAAACGTTGCCCCAGCTTCGCGTGCAGCTTCATCGTACTTGCACAAATCACGGCGGGCCTGGACACTTGCCCAGCCCGTGGCGGGGCGTGCCGTTCGCGGGCGGCGCAGCTAGGCGCGAGTCCCCGCCTTCCCCCCACCCCGGACCCCCGGTGGCAAGGGTCAGCACCAGGTCATCACTCGCATGGCAAGGCGAAAGACTTTGTTGCTGGACCGGTGGAAACCTGCATGTGCACGAGGCGGCGCAAACCCTTGCAAACCAGACAATCTAAAATGTGTGTGAGGTGTGTGCCGCAATGTGCCGCCCCCCGGCGGCAGGAACGTTTCCGGCCGTAGCCTGGGATACCTGTGAGCCATGATGAGCGCCTGAGAGCCAGATGCCGCGATAGCGCCCCCCGCCCGAGAAACCCGCGAGCCTGCGCGAGCCAGGGCCGTCGGGCCCCGGCCAAGGGTGGGCTGTGGCAGGTGCGACACACAGAAGAAGCACATCGCAGCATCGCGGACCTGCCAGCGTAGCCTTGACTGAGCCGTTGCGGTAGCAGGCTATATGAGGAAGGGCTTAGCCAGGGAGAGATGGGTTGGGGTGCTGGGCGGGCGGGGGGCGCCGGGGGCGGTGGGAGGGCGTGTCCGTGTACAGCGTGCCGTTGCCAGACGCATGCATTTGGCTAGACGATGATAAGCACTCCCTGCTAGTGACCGGCTAGCCACAATGTATAAGAAGATTCAAGTGACGTTTCGTGCATAAGCGACGCGAGCATAACTTGCGTTTCGCGCCATCCACGTTCGCGGCGCGCCAGCACTGGTCCTAGCACCTCTGGCTGCCATCCTGGCTCGCGTTCTCCCTGCACCGGCGTGCCGGCCCCCGCTTGCCGCCCAGCCCAGGCGGCACCAAGTCGGCCGCGCCCCTGCCGGCCCGGTCAGCATGCGGGTCGTGGCCGCGGCAGCGCTCATCCACACAGCGCCGCCCTTGCTCGAGCGCGGTGCTACGTCTGCGGACGCTGCAACGGTCGGCTATGGCCCCGGCTCAGCGCCCGTCGTGGTGTACGAGGTACGTACGCGGCACCTCAGGTACGGCCGTCATGGTGTAAGCCCGCTTCCTGCCGCATGCAGCCCATGTCACGTGCCTGGTCCTCCACATCTCCCGTGCTGACGCCGGGCCGGTTGCTAGCCAGCAAGCGCTGCCCTGCTACGCGCTCGGGCCCTGCC
Source organism: Chlamydomonas sphaeroides (assembly GCA_001662425.1). Lineage (NCBI taxonomy): Eukaryota > Viridiplantae > Chlorophyta > Chlorophyceae > Chlamydomonadales > Chlamydomonadaceae > Chlamydomonas > Chlamydomonas sphaeroides. The sequence goes on along the minus strand of BDDC01000082.1, from coordinate 94,591 downwards.
ACATTCGTCGACCTCGCTCCGCCCGCCCTGTCGATGGAGCAGTACCCCACCGCGGCGCGCGGGCGCTTGGTCCGCCGCTACAAGCGCTTCCTCGCCGACGTCCTCCTGGGCGGCGCCGCAGCAGATGACGGCAGCGCCGGCCCTTTCGTGGCACGGGCGCCAAGCGACGTAGTCGCGGAGCAGCCCGGGACCGGGACCGGGACCGCGGCCGGGGCTGCAGAGCAGCAGGGCGTGGGCAGCGCCGCGACGACGGTGCACTGCCCCAACACCGGCCCCATGACGGGCCTGCTGGACTGGCCGCTGGCGCCGGTGGCGCTGAGCGAGTCGGCGGCCGCGAGCCGCAAGTACCGCCACACGCTGGAGATGATCCAGGCAGGATGGGGCTGGGGGCGGAGGGCAGGAGGAGCAGCGAAGGGCAGGGGACGGGGCAGGGGCCAGGGGAGGACGGCATAGCGCGCTGGGCGGCATTGGGGTGGATGCCTAGATGGGTGGCAGGCGCTGCTAGGAAGTCGTTCAGCTTGGGGCCTCCTGGGCCTTGCTCCTCTCTCCTGGGCTGCGCCCCGTTTGACGTCTCGAGGCTTCGGCATGCGAGCGCCCGCTTGGCGGCAAGTGACTCGTAGCGGCAGCACGGACAAAGCGATGGGGCATGGGCGGGGCGGCGCAGGTCCGCTGAGTCCCGCTTGCAACGTGACCCCTGGATCACAACCCCGCGCCCCTTGCCCCATCGCCGCTGCGCCCCTCAGGCCGGCCCCGGCGGCCCGTGGGTGGGCGTGCACAGGTGCGCGCCGCCGCGGCGCCCCGTCCCACCTGCGCCTACGTGAAGTAGCCCTGGGCTCCCGCCGGCCAGGCCAAACCCCAGGCGCCCTCCTCACACCCGAAGCGCGTCCGCCCTATACGCCTCGCGCGGCCTGCCCACCCTGCACAGCAATGCCCGCCCCCACGCGGCGCTGCAGCCTCCCGCACCGCAACCCCCGGCCCGCCGGCCCCGGTGGCGCGGCAGCGTCCCACAGCGCGCGGCTCGCTCCACGCCACACTGCACCTCCCCTCCCCTCGCTACTCCATCGGTACACCTCCTCCCTCCCCCCGCCTCGCCCAGCGCCCTGGCCAACCGCATGGTGGGCCACCTGCTGGACGCCCGCCTGCTGCCGGGGCTGGGCGCCGTGGAGGCCGTGGCGCGGGAGGTGGTGCTGGGCGAAAGCGGCTGCAGGTGCGGCCGCGGCGCCGTTGGGGCTCACGGGGCGCCAGGCGCGCAGGCGCGCAGGCGGGCATGGGCAAGCTAGCGGGCATGGGCAAGCTAGCGGGCATGGCAAGCTAGCGGGCATGGGCAAGCTAGCGGGCATGGGCAAGCTAGCGGGCATGGCAAGCTAGCGGGCATGGGCAAGGCAGCGGGCATGGGCAAGCTAGCGGGCATGGGCAAGCTAGCGGGCATGGGCAAGGCAGCGGGCATGGGCAAGGCAGCGGGCATGACGTGCGCCTCACAAGCCCCTGGCAATGGGCCGTGGCTCGGTGCCGAGCGACGGAGGGCGGCTCAGGCAGCCCTTGTAGCTGATATTGAACCAATCGGTACGTCGACATATCAGCTCGACAGACTTCATTGGCCTCATCGGTAGTTATCCAAGACGGCTGGTCCCAGGCCCGCAGCCAGGGCCCTCGGCCCGCTGCCGGCGGCGGCTCCACGGCCGCACGCTGGCGAGCCGTCGGCCTGCCCTGGAGCTCCGCTGCCTGCCCGCGCTCGTGCACCTCTGCAGCACACGGCGGGCCGGGACCTGGGCGCTGCCCGCGGCGGGGCGTGCCGCTGGGGGCGGCGCAGCTAGGCGGGGCCGGGCGGGAGACCCGGCTGCCCTGCGCTGCGGCAGCTGATGACCGCGCGCCTGCCGGGTCCACTGCTCCTCCATTCCGGCGCCCTGCCCCTGCCGCGTCGCCCGCGCAGGGTGGACTTCATGCTCACGCGTCCGGGCGGCGGCCGGGTGTATGTGGAGGTCAAGAGCGTCACGCTGGCGGAGCAGTACCGCGGGCAGGGCGAGGAGGAGGAGCCCGCGGCGGCGGCAGGGGCGGCGGGAGGGGGCGCAGACGGCACAGGCGCTGAGCAGCAGCGGCGCATCGCGCTCTTCCCCGACACGGTGCGCGCTCCCCGGAACGGGCGGGGAATGATGGGGGCAAGTGAGCGGTTGGGCGAGGTCGTGCCCAGCGAGCGCTCTCCCCGCCTAGCGCTCCCAAGCGCCGGTGGCCCCGGGGGGGCCCTGGTCCCTGCTGCCGCACGCCGCAACGCCTGTGCGTGCCGGCCTGGCCCTGTGCGGTCCGGTCCGGTGCGGTGCGGCAGGTGAGCGAGCGAGCGCAGCGGCACGTGGCGGCGCTGATGGAGGCGGTGCGGCAGGGGCACGAGGTGAGGATGGGGGCGAGGGGAGGGCAAGCACACGGCAGGGGCGGCGGGCTGGCATTGGGAAGGGGAGCGGCGGCGCAGCGGGGCACAGCTGGGGGGGGTGTCCCGCGCCCTGCTCATTAGCAGGCCCCTGTGCGGTCCGCGCCCCGCGCTCCCGACCCGCCACGCAGTGTGCCCTGCCACAGCGCCTCCGTGCGCGAGACCCGCACCCCACCCTCCCCGCCCTCATCCCCCTGCCGCTGCCGCTGCCCCCAGGCCGCCTGTGTGTTCGTGGTGCAGCGCTCCGACTGCGCCCTGTTTGCGCCCTGCCGGGCAGCCGACCCCGCATACGCCTTGCTGGTGGAGCAGGTGCGGCGGCAGCCCGTGTGTTCATTTGTAAGGAAAGGAATAGAGTAACGCGACGACATTATTTCAAGGGGGTGGTAACGCGTCGGTCGTGCGCAACAGGCAAGTGGGGATGTGCGATCTGCGTAGGCGCTGCCTGGGCGCGGGATGGGCGAGGAGGCGGCTTAGAGGGTGCAGAGCGCGTGCGCGTGTAAGGGGTAAGGGGGCAGGCGGGGCGTAGAGGATGTACAGCGAGTGCGGGGTGTCCGTGTGTGGTTGTGGGCGGAGGTTGTGGTAAGTGAGCTGTGTGGGGGGAAGGGAGGGAGCCAGGGAGGGCGAGCAGCCGGGCGCGCTTGCCGGGGTTGGCAAGGTCCCGGGGGTACGGCGCGGCATGCGCCATGTGCCGATGCCAGCGCCCTGTAGCTGCCGGGCAGCTAGGGCCCACAGCCCGGCTCCTGACCTACACTTGGGTCCTGCTACCCCGGTTGGGACATGACTGCCCGGCTCGTGCCCCTGACGTGCAGGCGGCCGCCGCGGGCGTGCGCATGGTGGCCCTACGCATGGAGCTGCAGCCTCCAGCGGAGCCGGGGGATGGGCCGGGGAACGGGGCGGGGACGGGGAGGGGGACGGAGGAGGCCGAGGGAGGTGTGGGGGGAGCGGGTGCAGGCTGTGCGGGCAAGGCCCGCGTGCTGTACCTGGGGCCAGCGGAGGTGATGCTGGGGTACGGCAGGTGGCCCGGGGAAGAGCCGGGGCAAGCGGCGGCGCGGGGAAAGGGCGGCGCGCGGCGGGGCCGTGGCGGGGGAAGGGGCGGGGCAGGGCGAGACGGGGCGGCCGCAGCGGACGCGGCTGCCGGCGATGGCAGCAATGGGGGACGTGGCTCGCGTGGCGGTCGGGGCGCTGGCGGGGGGCGCAAACGGCAAAGGAACTGAGCGGCGCCACGTGTTGGGGAGCCTGGGGGACGAGGAAAAGCTGGAGGGACGGGGAGAAGCTGGGGTAAAAGGTGTCCGAGGCGAAGCGAGCTTGATATGGTGCATCATCGTCACGCCAAAAGCGATCAGCGCAAACCCGCCACAGTAGTACACACCTTGCCCTACATATCTGCGCTACTACAGTCCTTTCGTGTAGAAGAGCCGGTCAAGAGAAGTCCCCGCAACCACGTCACGCCTAGAGTCGCGTGACCCCCGAGACCTGTTTTCTTCTTAATATAGATATCAATTCATATATCGCAGCCGTGACACGCCTGCCTGGGGTTGTGGTGGAAGTACTCCGCAGCAGCCGCGAAACTTCAAAGCACACCACCGACCGCTGCGATGGCTCCACTGCTTGAACAGCACAGCCTCCTACATGGCAGGGCTGCTCGCCCGTCGCTGGTGAGAGAAGTTCATGGTTCCGAGGTGAATTGCTTCCTCAAACGCTAACGCCTGTGCCCTCGTCATACAGGTGGCAGTGCCTCGTCCGTGCGGAAAACGAGGCAGTGTCGTTGCGCGGGCCAGCGCAAAGGACTCGTTGCCTGGCCCGCAAGCCGCGCCTCACCAGCGCCCGGCGGAGCAGCCGAGGCCCGCGGAGCCGCAGCGCTCCTTCCTGCAGTCTGCCATGCGACTGGCGTGGCTCGGAGGCAGTGGCATTGGCAATGGCAACAGCAGCAGCTCCGAGGCGGCGCCGGCCAGCTCTGGCGTCGCAGCGGCAGCTGGCGCGGGGCGCTCCCCAGGCGACGCCGGCTCGCACCACGACGAATTCCCGCCGCCCAACAAGCACCAGCACACCAGCAAGGGCGCCGCAGGTGGCTCCAGCGAGGCGGCGGTGTTCGAGCTCGCGGCTGCGGCCGCCGCCGCCAGCAACGGCAACGGGCACATGAACGCGCATGTCGGCCTGCAAGCGACGCTGCCGGCCAACGGCGCTAACGGCCACGGCAAGCCGTCGACCGCCGCTAACGGCTTCGAGCAGCCGCCGGTGGCTCACGTCGACCACAGCCGGGTGGAGAACAACATCAGCGTCTACACGGGGGTGAGCCACTCATCCATGGTGCGGCTGTCATGGAGATAACGCTGTGTGTCATTCATAGCTGACGGCTATTTGATTTGGGAACACACCGTAGAAATATCCATGCCCCAGGGTCAGGATGGGGTGGTTGACAGGGGGGCTGGGGATGTGGGTCGGATGCACCAGCAGGTGCGTAGCCGGGGCGTGCAGCTGCGGCACAGTGCGGTCGCCGCTCGGTGGTCTGCGAAAGAATGGTCACGCACGCGAATGATTGCTGCGCATTTGGCTGGCAGCGGACGCGTGCGCATGTGGGTCGGCTCCTAACCGGACAGACGGGTCATGTGGGTCGGGCGGCAACGCCCAGCGCAAACAAGCGCGTCTCCTGCAACGAGGCTTGACGCCGGCGCAGCTCACACATCCACTCAACTCAAGTCGACGTGCCCTCTTGTGCCGGCACGCCGTGTCAAGCAGGGCGGTCCCAGCCTGGCCACCCAGATCAAGGAGATCGCGTCCACCCTGCGCCACATCAACAGCCTGCGGGTGGAGTACATGGAGAAGATACAGCAGCAGGTAGGGGTGGTCAGGAAGGGGAAGCTGGGCGGCAGCGAGGGCCGGGCCGGGTACAGGAGCAGCAAGGAGGGCTGCGCGCAGGTCAGCCCCGAAGGGACACATCTCCGGTAGGGTGGGGCAGACGGACGGAAGTTGCAGCACGGCCCGGAGTAACATGAGCAGCTGGCGAGGGGCGCAGCGGGACTGCAGGCGGTGAAGGTACCCGAATGCGTCAGCCAGGCACCCACGCGCCGACGTTGCCGCGGTACTGCCCCTCCTGCAACACGTAGGAGCTGGAGCTGGCGGCCAAGGACCAGGCGCTGCGCCACAGGGAGGAGCGCATCGGCAACCTAGGTGGGCGGCAGGGGCAGGGGCAGGGAAGACGTGGGCGACTAGACGGCGAACGCGTGCGGTAAGCAGCGGGCGGGCAGCTCTTGCGCGGCACCGCACGAATTTCCACCCACGTCGACCTCCCACCTACCTGTGCTGACCCTCGCCGCCCGCCCGCCTGCCCCCCTGGCCCCCTGGCCGCCCCTCCGGCTTCAGAGCAAGAGGTGGCTGAGCTGCGCCGCTCTCTGGCCATGCTGCACAACGCCAAGGCCGCGGCTGAGGTGGGCGGGGTAGCGAGAGGACGCAGCTGCGTGCAGCCGGGCAGCGCCGGGATCAATGAGGTGAAGGCACATCTTTTACACCGGCTCGCATGCAGCGTTCGCGGCTGGAGGCCGGAGTTGTTTCGGCCGGGCAGGCGTCCTGCTGACGTGCCGTGCACCGGCCCTGCGAACCCGCGCTGCTGACCCAACAGGCGGAGGTACAGCGCCTGCGCGCCGCCGCAGCCGCCGCGCCGCCGGCACTGCCCGCCGCGCCGCCGGCGGCGCCGCCTGCTTCCGTCGCCGCCGTGACGGCCGCCGCCGCCGCGGCCTCGTCAGCGCCGGCGTTTGTGCCGACCCCCCATGCCGCGGCAGTGGCCCCGGCCGCCCCAGCACCCGCCGCCCCGGCTGCGGCCGCGCCGGCGCCAGCTGCCGCGCCCCAGCCCGTGGCTGTGCCCGAGCCGGAGCCAGTCGTGGCCGCCGCGCCAGCGGCGCCGCCGGCCCCGCCGCCGCCGCCTCCGCCGCCGCGGGTGCCCGAGATCATCCTGTCGTACCGCAGCTCCTGGAACGACACCTTCCTGCAGGTGCGTTGCTTGCGCGGCCTCGGCTCATGTCCTGTGCCTTCACGTTGTCCGCCCGCTGCTGCTGGCGCGCGCGCCGCCGCGTCGCCACCGCTGCAGCCGGCTGCTGCTCCGGTGGTGTTGCGCTGTGCCGTCGCGCCAGCGTCGCCGCCGCCAGTGTCCTGACACAGGCCGGCGGTGCGTGACGTGTGGCCTGCCGCAACCTGCTGTGTGTGCGCCCTGCGGCCTCAGGTCAACGTGGACGGCAAGGGCTGGACCAACCCGCCTGGGCTGCACATGGACAAGGCGGGGCCCAAGGAGCACGTGCTCAAGCTGCAGGCGAGCGCAGCACATGGGTCTTGGTTAGAGGGCGGGAACTACGACACGAGCGGAGCTGGCCTGCGCCCTCAGGTCATGCCGCTCTCGCCCCCAAGCCAACGCCTGGCCGCCGCATCGGCCCGAGACTGCTGCGTAACCCCCTCCGCGGTACACACGGCAACACATCCTCTCTTGCCAATGCTTTTCCCCCGCAGGCGCGCTCCATCGAGTTTGTGCTGACCAACGGCGCCGGCGAGTGGGACTCGCCCGCTCCCGGTGGTGCCAACAAGAACTACCGCATCGACTCGCCGGGAGAGTACCGCCTGCACTACGGCGCCCTGTCGCAGACCAAGGCGTGGCACGCGTAAGGCGCGGCAGGCCTGGCAGCCGCTGCATGGAGCTGGAGACGGGGACGTGGAGTAGCCCGCGGGCAAGGATGATGTGCGCGCCCGGTGTGTTTTGACTTGCGTAGGCACGGTGGGTGAGGTGGTCGTTGGGCGTGAGTTGGTTCGGAGGTAAATCTGGGATGTGAAACGTAGGCCGTCGGCCGGTGCGAGGTGCGAGGTAGGTCCTTGGCCGGCCGTGGCTGCGTGCCTCTGTGCCTACATGCGGCGACTACATGGGCTGTGCGCCGAGTGCGGTTGCGAGAGCGCCGAGCGTCGGGAACCGCTAGGGCCGGTCGGGCGGGGGTCGCCGTGGCGTCCCTGCACGCCGTCCTCCATGCACGTGCGTCGCTTAATGCAGCGCGGGCGCGGCGCGTCTTTTGCACTCCGTTTACGGGTTTAGTAGTATTGCGGCTTGCGCGTCGCTCTGTGGCGGGCGCCTTGTGGGTGTGTGTGTCTTGTGCCGTGCGATGGCCACTCGGCAGCTGCGGGGTGGCGAGGGCCCACGACAGGCGGGACCGACAACCCGCTCACAACCCGGTTCGCTCGGCCGGCAACGTGTCACCATCTGTTTTGTCTTGGGAGCGAGAGAGGAGGCCCCTGGCCACTGGACGGCGGCGACGAGGAGAGTGAGAGAGAGCGTCGGAGGGGCGGGGCTGGTTCGGGGGCTGGTAGCGGGGATGTGGGTGGTGGGCGGTTGCTTCCGGGCCGGCGAGGACGGAGGAGGCGTCGGGGCTGCAGTTGCAGCCTCAGGGACTCGTGCGAGGCTCTGGCGCGACGCTCCGGCCGGGTTAGCGCATTGGCGGGCACCTGCGTGCAGCTGCGTGATACGTGGGGGTGTTGCGAGGCGGCTGGCTAACATTTTGTTTGCAGCGCCGCATGCAGGTGCCAGCTGCCGCTCCGTTTGGTTTGCGCCTGGCGCAAGGCTGATTGCCGCTACTGCCGCGGCTGCGTTTCGGGGGCCTGGTCCGAGGCCTAGGCCGTGCATGCGCCGCCCGCATGGGCATTGCACTGCGGGCATGTTCCCGAACCGTGGCGCACGCGCGCTGCACTCCATCGCGCCGAGCGCGTTTCGTCTGTGTGGCTTTGTTGGGTAGGGCGCGCCGGCCACGGCTTCGGCGACGCCGGCGTTGGATGTGTGTGTTACTGTCGGGGCCCAGGCCGGCGGTTGGGCTGGTCGGCACATTTGCTGCCCATGCGGCTGCGTGTCGAGCTGTCCCGGCCGGCCGCCGCCCCTCCCCGCATTTGGGGCGTTCTTTCCCTGCTCGTTTGCTTTTGCGGTAGCGAAGGTAGCATTGCGGTGCTTTGCTGGCAACTTGGTTTGGGCGTGTGTGGTGTTGTCTATAGCACGTGTGCAGGCGTGCCGGCGGCGGCGTGTGGTCCCTGCCTGGCTGTGTCCGGGGGTCGTTAGCGCATACTGTCGGGGACAGTGGGGCCGTCACTGCTTTCCCCGCGCGCCTGCCGGTGCGTGTGGCCGGCGGGGGTGCTCCCCTTGCGTGCAACGTGTGCGTGCGCCGTTCGCCGGCCATGGAGCAAAGGCGCGGGCCTCAGCAGCGCCTGGCCGTACAATGAGCTACATTGTTTTGACTTGGGGATGTCTGTGGGGGATCCCGTTCGAGGATCCTTTGGAAGATGCCGTGCATAGCCAGCGGTGGGTGTGGGCGCAGCCGAATTCTGTCGTCTTTGTGAAGCGGACCGACTATTTTATGTCCATGCGTTGATCGGCCGCAGCACACGCCCGGCCCTTGGCCCACAGGCTGAACAGGGCAAACCGGGCGGCGCGGGGCAGCTTGTCACTTGCTAACCCCGGACTCTGGAGCACTGCCACAGCAGCACACAGGCGCGCTTAACGACTGGGATGGTTCTCGGCTGCTTCGTTTGAACGACGTGCGTTGAGATGTGCATTCCTGCCGTTTTAGGCAGTTCGGGCGGCAAAGCCCGGCCCGTGGGGTGGGGGCACGGAGGTTAGCGTGCACGCGACCCCTTAAATAGTCCCAGCAACAACCACATAATGACCGACGGTGTGCGTCTGGTCAGAGTAGCCTCTTTTGGGGGGCAAGCCATGCACCCCTGCGCAGCTGGGGAAGTTTGGGAGCTTCCGCGTGTTACACCCGCCGCCTGCTCCCCGGCACGGCTGAGGGCTGACACCTGACAGCCCCCCACGCGGCACTCGCCACTGGCCAGATCGTCGTGATCCCCGTCCTTGGGCTATGCCTGCCGGCCGCCCCCACTAATTTGGGCTCCTTCAGGTTAAGGCGTTTGAACACAGGCCGGTACGCGGGAAGGCGGGATTGAGAGCAGATGGTCGGCGTACCTAGTAAGGAACGTGCAGGTCAGTGGTGCAGGTCGTAGCCAGACACGGCCAGACGGCTGGGTGAGGGTCAAGACGCCGGGTACACGAGTACAGCGAGACCAGGGGAGACGCTTGAGCGAGACCACCATCGCATTCGCGCATGTGCACCCTGCTCCCGCCAGTTTCCGCGGCATTGGCAATACGAGGTTTTGCAGTACCCGTGAACCAATCAATAAACGAGTGCATCCCAGTTGCAAGTGACGCATGCACGATACGAGAAGCACGCGTTCCACGGTAGGTAAGAAACTAGACACTAGCCCCGGTGGACGTCGAGGACTTCCCAACCGCGGGAGTGCATGGCGCCAGCACCAGTCGGCCCTCCTCCTGCAACAGCGCAGCGCACCGCGCGCAAAGCGTGCACAGCTACGGCCCCTAAAACTAGGCAACAGACATCCTTGCAGTACACGTGAGCGATACTCCATAAACCAGTGCAACTCCGAGTGTACACACGCACCGAGCAGATATCAATCCGCAGACGAACGAACTCGTGCACACGCGCCCGGGCATGGCGAAGCGTCCTCTGAAACGTCACAGGGGATGATTTTACCTGGCCTTCACGCCCTCAGCGGTGTCCAGCCAACAATTTAGCCCAACAGAGGGCGCTTCGCGCCCGGTGCCCGACCGACCGGTCCTCTGAGGCAGACGTAAGAATGCCAACTTTCAGCGGCGGTTGTTTGCCGCTCTTTGGCAAGAGACGATGGGGGCGAAAGCGCGATGCTCAAAGCGCCACGCGGAGCGATGGCCGGCCCAGCAGCGCCGACTGCGCTGTGGGTCCCGTCGCGTCTGTCGCTAGCAGCGTTTCCGCGCTGGGCACCGAAGATCGACCTGCACCGCCGTTCGCCAAATTGGACCTGACAAATCACGCTCTGCAACCCTCGTTGGGGCTCGAGTTGGCTCGAACCGACGCGGTCAAAACCGGGCAGCGCGAGCCTCAAGCAAGCCGGCCGGTGAGTCACTCGTTGCACCGCATGAACGTTCGCTTGATGGTGGAAACCTCCCCAGCTGCGCATGGGTGCATGGCTCGCCCCCAAAAGAGGCCACCCTGACCAGACGCACACCGTCGGTCATTATGCGGTTGACGCCGGGGTGTCTCAAGGGGTCTCGGGCACACCGACAACCGTGCCCTCATCCCCCATGGTTCATTGCAACTTACGGAGCCAGATTCAACCATCCTCCTGCCACGCTTTTGGCCGTGCCCACTCGAGCTTTCGTTCCACAGCTAGCGCCTTTGTTCCCGCTTGCCCTACCCGCTTCACGGCATACAGGTGTCCACAGATGCCAGGGCTCGCGACGCCGTTATCGTGGAAGCGAGCCCCGCATCGATCACGGTCTTCACAGAGGCCGGCGCCGTACTCCACCAGAACGCGCGCAGCCTGTCCTACTACGGGCCGCGGGCGCAACGCTACGCACAGGAGGACGTCCTGTCGCTCGTCTTCTCGCGCGAACCCTTGAAGCGCGAGCGCATGCTAGAGGAGCTGGCGCGGCCGGAAGGCGTCTGGCGTGCGGTCGTGTCGGTGCCCGCCAGCCTCAACCCCGAGCCCGAACCCGGTGTTGACGCCACAGGCGGAGCTGAGTTTCTTGCGGTCGGCGACGTTCCGGGAGGCCGCGCCGCGGCGGGCTCACGGCGCCAGGAGCGGTCCCGTAGCCCAACAGGTGCGCGATGTGGCGTGCTTGGGACGTGGTCATGCCCGTTCATTGCTACGGCCCGCCACTCGCCGCCGGCGCGACCAAGTCCGGCCCAGGCAGGGTTCTAACGCTATGGCCAGAGTCGTCGCTCGCGCCTGTACGCGGCAGCCCCTGCGAACGGCTCGCCGCGCACACACGCTCCGCGCCGCCGGCCCCCTGGCTTGCAGTCAGACCGGTGTCCTGTGTGCTTGCATCTTGCAGGCGCACGCAGCCGGCCGCTGCAGCAGCAGCAGCAGGACAGCCCGTGCCCCGTCAGCTCTACGCCGCCGTCCTCGCCGTTCCTCACGACCCCGGCGGCGCTGCAGCAGCAGCAGCAGGACAGCCAGCGCCCCGTTGGCACACCGCCGCCGTCCTCGCCTTTCCTGACAACCCCGGCGGCGCTGCTGCTGCCCGGCCAGAGCTGCGGCGGCGCAGCCAAGGAGGCACCGGGCGCCAGGCTTGGCAGCACCAGCATCCGCTCATTGTCGGGGTCCGAACCCTCCCGCGTCAACGCGAGCCAGCCACAACAGGGCCTCATATGCGTCAATGTCACCGCTACCTCCCCCAGCCTCCAGCCGCAGCCCGAACCCCTGGCTCATGCCTGCAGCATCGCAACGCCGCGGCCGGCGATGGCGCGCGGCATGCCCTCAGCCGTGCACGTCTGCTCGCTTGTGTCCCGGCCCGCTGCCGGCAGCTCCGGCGGCATGCTGCCGGTGCCCGCTGCGGCGCAGGTGCCCCTGGTCGGCGGCGGCAAGAGCCTGGACCTTGGGCACCTGAGGCGCAGCGGGCGCGGCCTGGTGCCGCAGCTCGGGCCGGCCGCGGGGGCCAACAGCGGCGGCCAGAACAGCGGCGGCGCGCGACGCAGCGGCAAGCTGGGCGGCAGCCTTCTTCTGGCTGCGGTTCGCGAGGACCCGCTTGGGCTGAACCCACCGGACATGTGCTGGGTGCCTGGCTCGGGCGTCGCCGATCCACTGGGTGCGTTGGCGCTGGGTGCGTTACTTTGCGTGGGTGCCGCGAACCACGCCATGCACAGCGGATGAAGACGTGCATGTGCTGTACGGCGTACGTACGGCGTGCGGCATCCGCACTTCCTGCCCGACGCGTGCCTCTCGCTGACCGCTGACCCTTTCTTCGCTCGCATGCCCCTCGCCTCCTTCCCGCCAGCCACGTCCACGCTCGCCATGCTGCTGTCCACACCGGCAGCCGCCAGCCGCCCCGCCACGCCTGCGGCGACCGAGCGGCGCGGCCTGCCCGCGCCGGTCGTCCCGCGCTCCAGCAGCGCCAACGCGGGCTGCGCCTCCCTCGTCCACTGCACCGCCCTGCCTACTGCCAGCACCGACTCCAACGACAGGCCCGGCACAAACTCCAACGCCAGACCGCACCACCCCACACAGCCCCACTCGCGCCTGCCGCGCCGCACAGCGTCCTGCCTGTCAGCCCGCACCACAGCCAGCGGCCGGCCCTCGGAGACGGGCAACCTCGGCGGCAGCTCGCTCGCGCCGCAGGCCCTCAACTCCCGCGCCGTCGCCTTTGCGCTGTCGCTCGCCACCGCGCCTTCCTCCGGCCTGCCCTCGCCGCGGGCCATCAGCACGACGGGACACGTCGCCGCCGCCGCCGCCGGTGGCTCCGGCGGCGGCGGCGGATCCGGCGGCGGCGGATCCAGCCGAATGCTCGTGGGATCCGCCGGCCGTGGCCTCAGTGGCCGCTTGCGCAGCAGCCTGCCCCACGAACAGATGCTGCGCCGGCTGCAGAGCGCGCGGTCCATGCGGGCAGGCGGCGCCGGGGAGCTCCGCGCCCACTCTCGCGGCGAGGCAGCGCCGTGCGCCTACGTGCCCGAGACGGCGCTGGCGCTGGCGCTCGAGGCGGAGCTCGTGCGGCGGGAGGACGGGGTGTCTGGCCGTCTCACCTTGGAGGACATTGCGCCGTCTTCATTTTCGCAGGCCGTGACCTTGGCTGTGAGCGACCGCGGCGCGTCGACGCCGGGGCGCGGCGGCGCGGGCGGGAGCGGAGGCGGCGAATTCGGGCACATCCGCACGCTGGGCTTTCAAGACGAGGAGGACGGCATGTCGCCTGCTGACGAGGCGGAGGCGGAGGCGGAGGTGGAGAGCCTGCACGGCGTGGCGGAGTCGGCTGAACAGGCGGAGGAGGAGGCGTGGCACGAGATGTGGGCAACCAGCGCGACC
>BDDC01000082.1:52707-81299 GCA_001662425.1 Chlamydomonas sphaeroides | reverse complement strand
GGCCAGCGCGTCATTGTGCTGAGCCAGATGGACGTGAGCGCCAAGGTGGCGGCGGAGCGGCACGTGGCCCTGGTGATGGAGACGGAGCACCGCCTGGTGGAGCAGCTGTGAGTCGTCACGACAGGGGGGGAGAGACAATCAAATAGTTCCTTTTGTTGTTTTTTGTTGTCGTTGTTGTTGTTGGTGGTGATGTTGGTATTGGTGTTGTTGTTTGGGGCGCCCTTGTTGTTTGGGGTGCCCTTCTTCAGATCTGGACCCTGGACAGCTCACCGCACATCGGGCCGGCCGTTGTCTGCGTGCGTCCGTGCGCCTTCCCGCAGCCGAGCGCGACACATGCTGCCGCAGACCGCCCAACAATGCACCGCGCATACCCAACATGACACCAACACACGTGTTGACGCCCCTTCCCCTTCCCCTTTCCCCCCCGGCCTCCGGGCCTCCTCGACGCAGCTTCCCCCGCCACATCCTGCAGCACATCACGGAGCAGTGGACGGCCGCCTGGGGCCCGGGCGCGGCCTCGGCCGCGCCGCGCGGAGGCAACGGCCGCTGGCAGCCGGTGATATCTGACTGCAACGCCCTCGCCACAGCCCACCCGGAGGTGAGGGATGGATGGACGGCTGAGCTGGGCTAGGCCGACCCGGGGGCGCTCATGCGTTGGCAATCTAGCGCAGCGCTCATGGCTTGCAGATGCGGTTGCACAAGCTGCCATATGTGCTGCCGTAACTGGGATTCGCTCCTCGTCGTGCCCTCACCGCACACACACCATGATGCCCCTGCGGCAGGTGACTCTCCTGTTCGCCGACATCAAGGGTGCGTGTCGCGAGGCGTCGTGTTGCCGCAAGCATTATCACAAGCAACAGCGTTGCGTGGCATGTTGGTGCGCGAGCGCTCGTGCATTTCTGCGGGAGCGGCGGCGCGCTATGTGCCGCCGTGCCCAAGCTCTGCGCCGGCGCCGCCCCACCGCCGACGGACCCCGTGTGCTTCTGACACAGGCTTCACGCCCATGTGCAAGGAGGTGGGCCCGCAGCAGGTACGCGACGTGCCGTGCAGCGCCTGCCGCGGTGCCGTGCCCTGGCCTGGCCTGGCCTGGAGCTGGGTCTACGCTGGCTGCTGCCTTGCGGGCCGGTGGGAGGCGCACTGCTGGCTGCTAGCCGCCTGGCCGGTCCTTGATTACCTGGGTCCTGGCCTCGCGCCGTTGGCCAAGAAGCAAGCGATCCACCAGCATCCTCGGGCCCTTGCTCGAGCGCGGCCCCACCAGCGCTGCCGCCCGCCGTGCCCGTCGCTCAAACCAGGTCATGACCCTGCTCAACGACCTCTACTCCCGCTACGACGCCTGCCTCGACAAGTACGGCGTGTTCAAGGTGGAGACCATCGGAGGTGAGCCAGGCAGGGCAAGCGCATGCGGTCCTGGGGTTGCCGGCCAAGGCATGCAAGCCAAGGGGCGGCGCTGTGCCACGCACAACAGCGCTCGCAAGCTGTGCCGCTTCCCTTCCTGCCCCGCCCTGTACCATGCGGGTGCCGACACAACCTGTCGCCTGCGCTGCGCACCCGCCCGCGCCGCCAGACTGCTACTTTGTGGCCGGCGGTCTGGTCCACGAGGACGACGACGGCATGGCGGCCGTGCGCGACCGCAACAGCAGGCAGGACCCCCTACAGGCGGATCGGGTGTTCGGCTTTGCTCAGGTACGTGCCTGGGGTCCAGCACCGCCGCGACCGTTGGGCCGCTGCCGGGGACGTACGCCGCTCGGGCGCAAGCAGGCGTGCGTGCTTGGGAGCAGCGACTCGGGCGGATGGGGCTGGGTGGGCCTGAGCTTTCTCGCCTACATGGAGGGAGGAGGGAGCAGGATGCTCAAGCGAGCGCCGGCCGGGCCTGGCCCCTGGCCTCGACCCACGGACGCCGCATGCCGTATCCTGCTCCCAAACCACACGTACGTTCGACCGGCCGCCCCGCGCCCCCAGGCCATGCTGGCCG
Source organism: Chlamydomonas sphaeroides (assembly GCA_001662425.1). Lineage (NCBI taxonomy): Eukaryota > Viridiplantae > Chlorophyta > Chlorophyceae > Chlamydomonadales > Chlamydomonadaceae > Chlamydomonas > Chlamydomonas sphaeroides. The sequence continues at coordinate 79,327 of BDDC01000082.1, read as the reverse complement.
CCGCCGCCGAGGTGCGCATGCCCACCACGGGGCAGCCGGTGGAGATCCGCATCGGCATGCACTGCGGCTCCGTGGTCAGCGGCGTCGTGGGCACCCACATGCCGCGATTCTGCCTGTTCGGTGAGCCCCGAGGCAGTGGCAGGCGCTGCGAGACTGCACACATACCCCACGGCTGGCCGGCCGGCTGGCTGGCTGGCTGGCCAGCTCGCACACGGCAAGCGCCGCGACCCAGTAGCTCGCCCGCGCCTCGCTCGACCGTTGTTCCCCGCAGGCGACACGGTCAACACGGCCAGCAGGATGGAGTCGACGGGTGGGTCCGGGGGGCTGTGTGTGTGCGCGCATGACTGGGCTGCAGTCAAAGAAAGCGAAAGTACGCAAAGGCAGTCGACGGATCCCCTCGCTGCCTTGGGCTCGCAGCTAGCTGCTGGCGGCACTGAAGGATTCAGACGGGGTCAAGAACCTGTGCCTGCAATCCTGCGAACCCGATCCTGGCACTGGGCCCGGGCCAAGGGATGTGTGGGGCCTGACCGTGTGGCCGCTGTGGTGTGTGCTGGCTCCATGGCCGCGCTGCTCGCTCCTGCACCAAGCCTCGAGTCACGTCCCCAGCGTCCCGCTTGCGCCGCCCTCAGGTGTGGCCGGCGCCATCCACGCGTCGGCGGACGTGTACCGCCGCCTGGCGCCGCGCCTCAAGGAGGGGTGGGAGGCCACGGGCGGCATCGAGGTGGGTGCCGCACGGGGGGGCCGCGTTTGCCTGCCTGCACCGCCGTTAGCCGAGGCGAGGCCGGTGGCAACGAGCACACAGGCGGCACGAGACTGAACCTCGGGGCCTGCAGACTCGGGCCACCCCTGCACCGCATGCGTTCTGACTGCTCGCTGCAGGGGCCTTGATCCCCCGCCACCACCTCACTCCCCACACACCCCGGCTGCAGGTCAAGGGCAAGGGACACATGGACACGTTCCTCTGGCGCCCTCACCGCGAGGCGCCGGCCGCCGGCGTCCCGGCCGCCGCGGCCGCCGCCGGCGCAGCCGCCGGCGCCGGCACCTCACCTTTCACCGACACCAATAAAGACACGTGGGCTTGGCGCGTGCCCGGCGGCGCTAACGCATACGGAGTGCAGCGCTGCCTTGAACGCGTGGAACTGGCCGCAATGCTGCCCACGCCGCCGGCAAAGGCCTCGGAAGGCGGCAGCAGCTGGAGGCACCGGCGATCGGCCGGCGGCGCGCTGAGCCGCGGGGACAGCGGACGGCTGCCTGGCGGCGGCGCCGTGAGCAGCCAGCGCGCCAGCCGCCTTACGAGCGCCGGCGGCTGGGCGGAGCCGACCGTGGCGCCGCGTCAGCTGCGGCCTGCTCTGGCGTCTGGGCAGCAGGGCCGCGCCATCGCTGCTGCGCAGGCGTGGGTGTGAGGTACGGGTAAGGTGCATGTCGGCTTTGACAGCGGACGGACTTTGTGCGGGCAGCCATCCTGCACAGGAATCCAGGAGTGCCTGATTACGACCGCCGAGTTGCGGCAGCCCAGGGGCCCGTCATTTGGTGAAGCGGGTAGAGGGGTAGTTGAGGCTGTGGATGGAGGGGCGAGTGATGGGCTGGCTGGGACAGGGGAGATCTCCCCTGGTCTGGGATGGATGCGTACTCTCAGGGCCGGAGCAGAGGCCCGGCCGCACCGAACGAACTGGTTACGTTATGGAAGACAATATGAAGTCAAGGGCGCGGATGATACCTGGTAATGGGGCATGCTGGCACCCCGCCCGCCGTGCGCTAGCTAGACAGACAGCTAGGGCCCATACCTTTCATGTGTCGGTGCTTTGCATTGTGTGGGGCCTTGCCGTGTGTACGTGGAGAGTGGCTTGTGTGGAGTCTGTTGAGGCAGCTAGGCAACGTACCGTTGATGTGCTGGTGCGTTGCGATATGTCCGCCTTGCCGTGTGTGTGGACCCAGCATGCATGCCGCCGTTGAGCCTGCGAGCGAGGCGTCCGTACGGCGTACGGCGGACGACAGGCCAGCTGGCGGGCGAATGTCTCGTTCGAGCTGCGGTTTTTCTTGTCATGGATGCCGCCTTGCTCAAAGTGGGGGAGACGCTGGCTGCTGCCTTGCAGTCCAGGTCGAGGCGCGCTGCTGGCTGCTAGCCGCCTGGCCGGTCCTTGGCCGGGTCCTGGCCTCGCGTCGGCGGCCAAGCACGCGGGCCCTGCCTCCTGGCCGTGCCTGGCTGGCTGGTCGGCGGCTGTTCCGATAGCGGCCGCGCTAAAGCGCGCGGTCGGTGGGCAGCTGCCGTATGCATATCTTACTGCACGCAAGCATGCCCCGGCCATGTCCGGGTTAAGGGACGAGGGGTCGCGTCCCAGGGAGGGTGGTGGGCGTTTGCGTTTCAACCCCGATGGCGGGGCCGCGGCCGGCAGCCCCAGGTGAAGGACGGGATGGGGGTGCCCCCATTTTCCCATTCTGATGGGGACATGCGCGTCTTCCATGGATGTTGTTGTCACGTTGGAAGCTGTGTGTTTTCCTGTAGCCACCACGGCAGCTGTTGGACCTGCAGGCAAAAGTGCCGCCAAACAGGAATGAAGGGGCTGCGGACGCAGCTGCACTGTCCGTTGCTGGCAAGATGTATGTTGCGAGCCTCCTCGACATGCATACATCGCGGCAAACGTGTGTGTGTACGTGTCATGCGGGCTGGCTGACTTGTTGGTCGGAGCAACGAGCTGGCGTCGCATCCTCAGAACGAACCAGGAGCCGCGCGCTGACGGCTTCCCGCCGCTCGCTCGCCTGTGCGTCTGTAGACGGACCGACCGGGGACGGCTGTACCGTGCGCGCAGCAGGCAGGACCTCAAGAACCCTTGATGACTTCGAAAGCAATCTACCGCATTCGGCTGCGGCCGTGCAACCGTGAGCGCGCCAGGGAGAGCAGCGCAGCTGGCTGCTGCGCAGCTGCAGCTGCTGCGCGTGCTGAGCGGGTGTGCGTGTACGTGGGCGGCAGCCGTGGTGCATGCGGGATTCGGGAGGCTTGCTTTGGGGGTGAATGCACCTGGCGTGCAACGCGCGACCGCAATGTGGGGCGTGGGTCCGGCATGCGCGCTGCGCGATGTCATGTGTTGGGGTATCAAGGATGGGCTTCTGGGTGCGGTGATGTTTGGGTGGCATTGTGTCTTGCGCGTGTGGGTTGGCGTCCGCGCGCCTGGCTGGGGAACACAGCCCCCGCCGACCTCGGGTCGCCTGCCGGATGGAGCGCAAGAACGGGGCTGGCGCCGGCGGCTGCTTGCGGCGCCGGGCTGCGCATGCTGGGCGCGTGTGTGTGTGTGGGCGGCCGCATGTCACACGGCGGAGGCGGCGCTGCAGGTACGACAAGAAGAACGCGAACGGGTCCGAGAAGGCAGCACGCAGGTCCGCAATCATATTATGGGTGCCCAGTCGCTGAGAGGCAGGCGGCGTGGCTGGCGGAAAGGAAGGATGGTTCGGTTGTGAAGGATCGTAGCTTGTTTGTAGGGTGTTCAGTTATGGCTCGGATGGAGAGGCGCCGACGCCGCCGTATCGCAGAGCGTTGTGGGCCGAAAGCCGGGGTCGGGCAGGCTCCAGTATGCGCGTGTGTGTTCACTTTCAGGTTCGTCATAGAGTACCACCCCGCACGCGACATGCCCAGGGTTGGTGACAACGCGCGGTGTGCGTTGGCAAAGCAACCGGTGAGACAGGGATGTGTGCTGTACGAGTACGCAGCGTTGCGCTAGATGCTACCTCGTTAGCGGCTTACCTGCGCGCGCGGTAGGAGAGAAGAAAGCTCACCCCAGCTCGGCGGAACTCGACCCTCTCTCCCTGGGATCCGGGGCCGCCAGTCCATCCAGCCCTCTTCCCGTACCGCACAACCGCACCCAGCCGCCTGCAGCTGTTCGCCCCCATGCTGGCCGCCGCTGTGCCGGGCTGCCAAACCAAGGAAGCGAGGAGGGATGTGTTACACCCCTACTTGCGGGACTCCACCAGCCGTTGACCCGCGGCTGTCCATCACTGCATCACCGCGTCCGAGTGGTAACACGGTGCGCGCGTGACCGGCACACGCGCACGGGCTGCCACACCACCAGCCGACGGCCATCCAAGGACGAGGCTTGGCGCCTAGCCCATCACGGCCGCTCGCATCATCAGCGCAGCGGCACGAGCTGGGAGGCCCTGCTGCCCAGCGCACCCAACACAGCCACAGAACCAGTGGCAGCGCCCCTCGCCGCCGTCCCCCCACCCCAGCTAGCACGCCGCCCCCGTTCCCGCCGTGTCAAGTAAGGAGCCGCAGCCGCAGCCCGGCTTCCCCCTCCGTCCGCCCGAGACCAACACGCTGCGTCCCGCGAGCCGCTCCTGCCGGCACCCACACGCCTACCCCGCCAGCACCAACGCACGCACGCTCGGACACCCGCAACCGCCGCTGCAGCCGCCCGTCCCTCACCGCCGGTCGCGGTCGCGGTCCCGGTCCCGGCGATCACCGCGGTCCTTCTCCCGCTCCCTCTCCTTCTCCCGCTCCTTGTCCCGCTCCCTTCCCTTGTCCTTGCTCTTGCGCCGCTCCTCGCCGTCCTCCCGCTCCGCGTCACGCTCACGGCGGCTCGAGTCGCGCGCACGGTCGCGCTCCCTGCAGAAGGCGCAACAGCACACGAGCGGGAAGCAGCCGGCCGCCGTCACCAAGCGCTCATCTGGCAGGAGGGCGCTACAGCTGCTGCGGTCACCGCCAAGCTGCAGTTGACGCGTGGAGCGCCGCAACTGCTAAACAGTCGCGCCTCGGGCAACGGACCGCGCCATCCTCACAGCCCTCGCGCCACCCCAGCGCGCACCTGTCCTTCTCGCGGTCCCGCTCGCGCTCTCTGTCCTTGTCCTTGTCACGACGGTCCTCGCGGTCCCGGTCGCGGTCGCGGTCCTCGCGGTCCCGGTCGCGATCGCGGTCCTCGCGGCCCCGCTCGCGCTCGCGGCCGCCTTCTCTGCTGTCCCTGGCCTCGGCCGGCTTGGCGTCTCGGCCGCCGCGCTCGCGCCCGGACCTGGGGACGAGGGCAGCCGGGCCGGCATCAGTCCCGACGCCTTCATCAGGGGCCGCGAGCACGCACAGCACGCAGGCTTGGCCGCATCCCCCGCTGCAGAGCCGAGCACGCTTTTCCCCTCCTTGGCTATCACCCAGTGTCCTCGCCCTTGCCTGCCGTCCCGCTCGCGCTCGCGGTCCCGGTCCGAGCCCGGCCCCGCGCCGCCCTCGACCACGTCCTCGCCCTCTTCCCGCTCGGGCCGCAGCTCGCGGTCGCGGGCCGCGCCAGCCGGCGCAGCCGGGGGCGGCGGCGGTGGGGGCGGCATGAGGTCGGCGTCCGCTTTGCGCCTGAGGGAGGGTTGGCAGCCGGGGGTGAGGGCCGGCGGGATGCACGCCTCGGGCAGGGACGCCGAGCTTGGGGCTCCTCTTCCGCCGCCTGCCCCATGACCTGCCGCACCTGCCGCTGGACGAAGGCGGCCCCGCGTCGGCCTTGCCCGGAGGCAGCGGCGGCGGCGGCGGCGCCTCGCCCTCCTCGTCCAAGTCCATGCCGTCGCCGTCGGCGGCGGCGCCGCCGCTGGGCCCCGCGCCGGCGGCGGCCGGCCCCGCGGCCACCTCCTCCAGGTCGGCTCCCAGCGACTATGGCCACAGGGCGGAGGTTGCGAGCCCAAGGCGGGCAGGTCAAGGCAGGACGCGGCACGCATTCCATGCACGCTTCCAGGCCCCCATGCTGCCACAGCTCCGTGGCGTGTTGCGCAGCCGGTTTGCTAGCGCTATGACGCGCGCTTGCGGGCCGGGTGCAGGGTGGCCTGCAGGCGCCGCGGCACGATGCGTAGAGGCAGGCTGCCTGGGCCATCCTCAACCTCCAGCGCCTGGCGCCATGGCCCCGCCCCGGCGCCTGGCGCCATAGCCCGACGGCGTCGGGGTCTGCGCTGACGGCTCGTGAGGCATCCCCGGCGCCCCTGCCCGCCTGCCTGCCCTCCCTGGCCACCCCGTTCATGCGGCTTTGCTTGGCTATGGCCTATGGGCGTATGCGGTCCGTGCGGCGTCCATTCCAGGGGTGCAGCCCTCTCTCTGCCCACCGCCCCCCGGCCCACCTCGAGCAGCGCCCGCACGTGCGCCCTGCTCTTGTCGGCCTCCTCGGGCCCCCCTTCGGTGCCTATGGAGTTGAAGTACTCGAGCAGCAACTCCCTGTCGGTTCGGGAGGTGTGCGTCAACATGGCGACATTCTGTTCATGGGAGATGCCGGTTAATGGAGCAACACCTCCCTAGCGGGTGGGATGGGGAAGGTAGGCAGGTGGCGTAGGGACAGCGGGCGCGCTGGCTCAAGCCCCGGGAGGGGAGCAGGGCGGGGGCGGGGCGCCGGAACGAGGCAGCACCGCAAGGAGGGCACCCGGGGGCAAGCCCTGCTCCCCGCGCCGCACCAAGGCCCTGCAGCCCGCCTCCCCGCACCGCCCTCAGCAACCTCCTCAGCACCCCCCACAGCACCCTTCTGCGCCCCTCCTCCCCAAGCACCTGACGGGCCCCAGGCTCTGCCCCTTCTGGTGCAGCAGCGCCAGCAGCCGCCGCCGCAGCCCCGCGTCGCCGGTGGCCCACAGGTTGCCGAACACGATGCAGCACTGCTGCAGCGTGAACAGCCCCGCGTCCATGCGCGCCAGCAGCAGCTCGTCCTCGTCCAGCTGCGGGGAGGCAGGAGCCGCGCGTGGGCAGGAGAGAGGCGGCGTGGCGCAGGGTTACGTACGGCATGGTGGCACGGTTGTGTGTACGACACTGGGTGCGCGTGTGGCGGCTGCTACTGGCCCATCAACAGCCTTTCTCCTTCACCCAGGAGCCGGGAGACAGGGAGTGATGGCGTGGGGGCGGGGAACATGATGCGCGAGAGGTGTGGTACGGCATGGTGGCACGGGGGTGTACGGCACCGGCTGTGGGCTTGTTCCTGGCCCCCAGGCGCCCATCGCGCCCATCTTGCCAGCTCCATCTCGCAGCCGCCCACCGGCGCCCACCTCCTCCTCGTCCTCCGCCGCCGCCGCCAACCGCTGCTCCTCCGCCCGCACGCGCGCCTGGTACCTGCGGCGCACAGCGACGGGGGGGGGAGCAAGAGAGTCATGCGGGGCGCGGGCAAGCCATACCGGCAGGGTGCTGCCGCGCCGTGCCGTGCCATCGTGGCACCACGCGGCCGCTTCGGTCGTGCCACGCGCACGGTCCTGCTCGTTCCTGCGCTGCGCCATTGGGGGGCGCCCTCCCCCACCCCAGCAGCAGCTCCCCGAGGCGGCACCACCCCTCGGCCCCATCCCCGCACGCCCCACCCACGCGCCCCGCCCCTTCCGCCTGTCCCCCCTCCCATGACTCCCCCGCCGCCCCACCTGAAGAGCAGCTCCATCAGGCGGTCCGTCTTTTCAAACTCCGACTCCACGAACTTGGCCAGCAGCCGCTCCCGCCGCGCCGCACCACGGCCTGTTGCGGGCAGCTGCTGCAGCGCGCTGCTGATCAGCGACACGCAGCGCTCCTCCACCTCCGAGTCCACGTCGTGCTCGCCTGGCGGATGGGGAAGGGGGATGGACGGCGAGGGGAGGAGGGGAAGGGAGAGGGAAGGGGAGGGCCACAGGTCAGCGAGGGCGCCGTGCAGAGCGTGATGTCAGCAAGGGGAGGGCAGCGGGCGGCGGGCAGCACGAAGAGGCGGCCGGCGCGCCTGGGCCCTGAGCCGCCAACTATCCACAGTCGGTGGCACTGGCCTGCGTCCCGCCTGCCTCCTCGGCCCTCACCCACCTCCCGTCCGCCTGCCTCCCGCCTCCCCGCTCACCCAGCGGCCCTTTGACCTTAGCCTTGCCCATGAACAGCCCGAAGAGCTGCTTGAGCCCGCCCAGGTCCACCAGCTTCTCGGTGGGCGGCGAGTAGCGGGTGGAGGCGTAGTCGATGCAGCGCAGCGCGCCGTAGCGGCACTGGCGGCGGGACTGCAGCATCAGGTGCATCAGCTCCACGCCCTCAGCCTGGTGAGCGAGGGGGAAGGAGCGGGAGGGGGGAGCGCAGAGTTGGGTTTGGCACGGGCGAGGGGCTTCGAGGCACGGGACTGCAGCATCAGGTGCATCAGCTCCACGCCCTTAGCCCGCGGCGGGGTTCAACAACAAGGGCGGGTGGGCAGGAAGCTTCCTGAGCAGCAATGCCCCCACCCGCTACACACCGCGAGAGGCCGTCCACCCGCTACCTCCCCATCCTTTTTTCCCCCTCCCCAGCCCCGGCCGCCGCCCGGGTCCGCGCGCACCTTGACGAACGCCGCCTTGTGCGCGGGCTGCATTAGGCAGGCGCAGAGCACGTCGAAGCAGTTCTGCATGTACTCCTCCTCCTCGCCCGGCCCCGGGTCGCGGCTCTTGTACTGCGCCACGCAGGTGAGCAGCAGGTCGATGCCGTTCTCGGCGCCCAGCTTGGCCTGGTTGGAGGGCGAGCCCTGGGGGTGGGGCAGGGCAGGTATAGAATGGGTAGGGGTTGCGAGAGGGGGAGGGTATGCGGAATTGTGAGTGGAGTGGGGGGTCAGGGGCGGCCCTGGGAAGGGGTATGTAATGGGAGAGGAGAGACGGACAGTGGAATGCCCCTAGGTGCGCACCTGCATGAGGACGGCCAGCACCTCTGCCCCCCCCCGCCCCCCAAACACATAAAACACGCCACGCGGCCCCCCCCTAATCTTTCCCCCGCCCGCCAGGCCCCGGGGACGCACCTGCATGAGGATGGCCAGCACCTCGCTGGCGTACTGCTTGTTGGGGTCAAACTCGCGCTTCTTGAGCCGCCGCAGCAGCCACGACAGCAGCTTGGTCTTGTCCACAAAGGTGGTGGCCAGCTCGGGCTGGATCTGGGGAGACGGAACACCAGCGGCAGGGGGGCCGTGGGGCCCGCAGGCTGACGTTGGAGGGTTACGAGGGGTTGACGGCTGGCGGTGAGGCGCACAGGATGCGTGGGCCGTTCCCCCGCCCCCTGCCCTGCCTGCTCCACCCACCTCGACCGTTTTCTCCGCCACCGCCTCCCGTCCTCCGCCACCATCCCCACCACAGCTGCCCTTTCCCCGTGCCCTGCCCTGCCCTTCCCCCCCCCCGCCCCTGCCCTTCTCGCCGCCCCTGCCCGCTTCCTGACCGCCCACCTCGACCATGTTCTCCACCACCGACAGGCAGTGCTGCACCGCGCGCGCCTCGTCGTCCGCCTCCTCCTTGAAGCCCGCCAGCCGCTGGATGAGCAGCTCGGGGCCGTTGGCCTCCACCAGCGCATCCACCAGGCCGCGGCACTCCTCGCCGTACTCCTCGGACGCGTCTGGGCGGCAGCAGCGAAAGCAGGCGCCAGGTTCGTGTCGGAGCCAGGGGGCGTGGCGTGTGGGCCGAGGGGCCGCAGGGCGCTGCCACCTTGCCGACTGCGCCCTTGCCCCCGTTGCCCTCCCTGCATTCCCTGGGAGGGAGCCCACGGGCTTCGCCGCTGCCTTCCAAGCGCCCTTCCTCCACCGCATCCGCAGCAGGTCCGTTTCCCTATGCGGTCCACACCCACCCTATGCGCACTCGTGCCACCCTGCAGCTCGCGCCCCCCAGGCCTGCCTCTCCCGCCCCCTGCCCACCAGCCCAGCCCCACATCCCGCGCTCACCCGCTCCCGTCATCTCCGCCAGCACCTCGCAGGTGTCTGCTGCGATGTCGGTGTTCTCGTGGCTCAGCAGTGCCAGCAGCGTGGGCAGGCAGGGGCCGTCCAGCAGCACCGGGTACAGCTCAGGCGAGCCGGCCACCTGGGCAGCAGGACGGAAGGGAGGGACGGTGGGGCGGGCGGTGTGGGGTCAGAGCCGCCACGGGCAGGCAGGCACGCTGGGCAGGCAGGTCATCTGGTCAGGCTGCCAGGACGGGAGGTAGGGGTGGCGGAGGGGCGCGGGGAGAGTCAGGCACGCTGCGCGGCGTGTGCAGCGGTGGCCGCGTGTACGGCATGGTGCTCCGCTGATGGTAATGGTGCCGTACCTGCATGAGGCTCTTGATCTGCTCGTCCAGGTCCACCTCCGAATCCAGGAACTTGTCGGGCTGGTCCGCGTGCTTGAGCCGCAGCGCCAGGTTCTCCTTGTACTGCGGTGCCGTACATGGGCAGTAACGGCAGTTCGCGTACGTCCATCATCAGGGCGGGCAAGGCAAGGACATACCAGCATGATGGAACGTGGCCCAGCGCGACAGCGCCCCAGCCAACGTGCGAAGCCAGCCCCACCCCAACCCATTGGCGGATACGGCCAGGCACCACCGTCCGTCCAACCCAGGAGCGGCTGGGCCCCATCGTCGCCCACCGTCTATTTTGCGCAAATCACCGGTTCGAACCCTACACAGCGGACGAGGGGCACCGTCGTTGCCGCCGCCCCAGCGCCCTGGTACCTCCCTCCTACCTTCTTCTCCAGGCCCGCCACCAGCCGCCGCAGCGACTTAGCGTCCAGCACCTGGATCTGTGTGTTCCAGCGTTAGGTAGAACAGAACCAGCGTGTGTGCGGGCAGGGCAGGGCAGGGCAGGGAAGAGGGTAGTGAAAGGATGTGCCAGGCAAGCAGCGTACGAACACACATGGGAGGGCGTTGGCGGGTGGCCACAGGTCGCGAGAAGCTGGGTCCGCACTGCAGGCGCGGCCGGTTACCGAAATCAGGGGCCGGCCAGCGCGCCAGGCAAGCGCTGTGCTGCACGTCCGCAAGAGCGCCGTGCCACGGCGGGGTTTCGGCACCGCCGCAGTCAGCAGCCGAGCAGCCTGCGCAGCGCCACGCCCGCTGCCGTCGCCACAGGCACCGTCAGGGCTTTCTCCTGGCGCCAGCGGCGCATACTTGAAAGCCCCGAGACAGCTGTATAGGCGGCCGCTATCCTCAGGCGATACCGCCCGCGTGCACAGCTGCGGCGGGCTGCTGCTGGCGCCTCCGCACGGAGGGCCCCGGCGCATCACGCGGGTAGGCAGCGTGCTGCGGCCCCTGCAGAGCCGCAGGCCCAGCACGGCTGCATGCAGGCTGCCATGGCCGGGGCGCCCCTGTCGCACCAGGCCACGTGCTCTGTACCAGTCCGTTAGGTCTCAGCACAGGCGGGCCGTTTGAGGTTCTAGGGCGCCGCCACCGGCGCCGCCGGCGCTCCCTGTAGAAGCGTCCTCCGGCAGCGCAGCGCAGCAGGAGGCGGCCCGTAGCCCACTCGGCTGGCAGCCGCGGGCAACCGGGCCCCTGCCCCATCAGCGCTGCGCGTTCGCGACGCCACCGCGTGGCCGTGACCGGCCACCCTGAACCTCGCCAGCTCGGCACCGCCCCGCAATCGCGGCGGCAGCAGCTACCGCTGCCACTGGCCGCTGCTGCTGCCACCACCGCAGCATGCGGCCTGGCCGCACCGCGAGTGCGACCAGCAGCATGGCAGCACGCGCGTGCTCGCGTGCGTTACTGGAGGGAGCGCCCCGAGCTCCAAGCCCCTTGCTGCCGGTGGCGCGCACCGCACCCGCCCTTGCATCGCCTCGTGCAGCGCTGCCGCGACAAGCGGCAGCTACGGCGCATCGCGGGCCGGGCCCCAGGGTATCACGCGCTGAAGCCGGCCCGCCAGGCGCCAGCTGAATGGAGGAGGGCCCATGCCGAGGGCCCAGCTTCACAGCCCCCCGTGGTTGCCAACTAGCCGCGTACGCGCGCCGGCAGCGGGTCGACGCCGCTGCTCCTAGGCTGGAGGGCGCGCTGGCGTGCCTGCCTGGCGGGAGGCAGGATCGATCCCGTACCTGGTCAATGTTCGCCTCCTCCTCCGCCTGGCGCAGCAGCTCCTCGGGGTCGAGCTGCTTGGCGGGGGCCGCAGCGGCGTCGCCGCCCGCGCCGCTGCCGCTCGGCCCGGCGCCGTCCGCGCCACCGTCAGCATCCAGCTGGTACTGGTCTTGATAGTAGCTGTGTGAGCGGGAAGGCCGTGGGCGGCAAGCTGAAGGTGACCCCAGCGAAGCGGACGGAGGGGTACGTGCGGCAGGGGGTGGTCGGGCGGACGGAGAGCGCCTCCACGGCGTCGCGCATGCCGCCCTGGCAGCAGCTGCCAACGTTTGGAATGAGTCGCAGCCTGCTGTGGTATCCCCCCGGCTGTTCGGGCGCTCACGGACGTTCTGGATCGCCGCCAGCTCGCGCATGCTTACCCCAGGCCGTGTTCGCCAAACTTGAAGGCGTATCCAGGCTTTGGTCCCATGAAACGAGTAGCGGGCTGGAACTCCTTGCCGCTGGGCGCGGCCAGGCCCTGCAGCGTCGCCGCGAGGACCCAGCCCGCCCCGGATGTCGACGCCATGTTCCCAAACGCTAATTGAGGTAAGGGTTATGGTTACTGCCGTGCGGGAAAGGATGTTCCGCAAAAGCTGTCGCAAGTGTCGAGCGCGAGCTTGGCTCTACAAAGCGCCTTCAATGCTTGTCATTCTGCAGCTGGGAAGACTTGCATTGTAAAACTTGTCGAGACAAGGAGAAACTTTTGCCTTCCGCATTGCTGCCCGACGTGCCAAGGAAGTTTCGCCTGTGCCCCGATCTCAGTTCTTGTGGCACACAGGCAAAGCACACACACCCCTGCGCTGTCCTGATTATTCTGCGCACAAACCCCAAAGCGGGAGCCCCGCGACATCGCTCTTGACATCACATCCCGCTCCCAGCCTTTTCCGGCACCGCAGCCACCGCAGCAGTCATGACGGGCTCGCACGGGCACTACCCGCCCGTGAGCGCGCCTCCCCCGTACCCGCCACCGCCGGGTAACGCACACGGCCATCACCACCAGGACCACGCCGCGCCCCCCGGCGGCCCCAACAGCTACTACCCGCCCGTGCCTCCCCCGCTGCCTGGCGCAAACTACGGCCATGGAGCACGTGGGTCAACCTACGCGACAGGAGGTAACGCGTCGGTAACCGACTCACCGACGCCTGTGTTTCACATCGACACGCCGCGCCCCGTTGTGCGAGGCCCGGCGGAACCTGCCCGCAGCTGCCAAGCCCCGTCCTGCCCTCCTTCCCACCCATCCACAATACGTAACTCTCGACAGCTTCCAGACGCACCACCCGGCCCTGGGTCCCGCCCGCCGCCCGCCCTCCCGCGGCAGGCCCCAGCGCGCCGCCGTACCCGCAGCAGGGCCTGGGCGCGGGCGGCCCCGGGCCCGGCCCCGGCATGTACGTGGCTCCCCCCAAGATCGAGATGCAGCCCTGGGTACGTATGTCCATTTATAAGTTATAGCAACATGAACACAAACACGTGTGCTCGTATGTCATTCATGTAACACGTGCGTGTGGCTTCACGGCAGCACGACGGGGCCGCCAGAACCCCCGTCCCGCCCCGTGGCCCCCAAGCGCCCAGCTCTCATGCGCTTCGGCACTGCCGCTGCGTCTGCGGCAGCGGGAGCGCGGCGTCAGCCACGAGACCCCCTGCCCCCCAGCGCGCACGCTTTCCTCGCCGCGCCTCCTGAGACCTTTGCATCCCGGCCCGGGGCTTGCACGCGCCTCAGCGGCCTCACGCCTCCTGGCCGGCCCGCTGCCACCTCCAAGCCCCGCTGGGCCTGTCCCGCAGGCCCGCAACGTGTGGCGGTGGCTGGCGAACCACACCACCGGGGTGGCGCGAGTGGACCTGCGGAGGCCCACGTAAGGGGCGGGAGTCCCGGGCAGGGGCAGCGAGGGGCAGGGAAGGGCAGGGAGGGGCAGGGAGGGGCAGGGAGGGGCAGGGAGGGGGAGGGGCAAGGAGGGGATGGGGATGCGGCGTACGCGGCGGGCGGATGGGCGAGGTCGGTCGCGCGAGGGCGGCTCGAGGTTCTGCGCAGCGCGCGCCCTCCTCCCCACCCCCGGCTGCGCGTGCCGCGACTGCGGCACCCTCCTCCCAACCCCCGCCGCGACCGCCACCCGGTGCGGCATCGCCTGGACCGCGACCTGGCGGCGCCGCGATGCGGGGCCAGCGCGCCCGCCACACCCTGCTCTGCACCCTCTCCTTCCCCCCATCCACAACGCCCCCCAGCCCGCCGCTGCCGGAGCAGTACGACGGCAACCTGCTAGTGGTCCGCAGCCGCGAGTCCATGGCCACGTCCGGGCCCGCGTACGGCACGCCAGGGCGCTGGGGCGGCCGCAAGCGGGGCGCGGCGGCGCCCGTGACGTGAGCCGGGCCGGGCTTGGGGGTGGCCGGCCGGGGGGCGCGGCTGGTGGGTGGGGCCAGAGCCGGATGCGGGCCCGGGGCTGCGCGGCCCAGGCTGGACGCCGAAAGGCAGCGCTGCGTGCCCGCTTCCCGCTCCCCCGCTCATCCCCTGTGGGGTGCCTTGCCCGCGCGCAGCCCCATGTACACCACCACCAACACGCACCACCACCAGCAGATCGTGGTGGCCGCGGCGCCGCCGCCCTCGCGGCCGCTGCTCACGGGTGTGGCGCGGGGGGGAGGCAAGGGAGGGAGGGGCCGGGAACAGTGCAGGGGGTGCGGAAGCGTGGGCTCTGCGTGGGGCGGGGCGCGAGGCGCGGCGGGGGACGTCGCGCTGACCCCGTACCCCGCCCTCAGCGCGCTCAGCTGCTTGGCGCTCCCCATGCCCGCGTCCCCAAACCCCCAGGCGCGCGCATCAAGATCACGCGCAGCTTCCTGATCGGCGGCGCCAAGCCGGGCAAGGCGGGCCGCTCGGGCGACGCCTCGTCCTCCTCCGACGCCGACGACGCCGAGGTCGCGGCCGCCGCCGCCGCGGCCGCCGCCGCCGCGTCGTCGCCGTCGGGCCTGCCGCCGCCAGGCGTGCCGCTGCCGCTGCCGCCGCCCGCCTCGCGCTTCCAGCTGTCGGAGTGGGCCGAGAAGCCGCTGCTGGACATCGGCGTGGGGCTCTGCCTGGACATGGACCGCCAGCAGGTGACTCACCGCCGTACGACTGCCGTACAACTGCCGTACTGCGGCACACGAAGGACGTGGGTGCTGATGCGGCGCCGCCGGCACAGCCCAGCGGGCCCAGACCCGGGGCCAAGCCTCAGCGCCGCCGCTCCGCTCCTCGCCGCATACACACACACGCGCTCGCGCCCCCGTCCCTCTCCCCCCGCCTCCCCCAGATCCAGCCGGTGGCCCGCATCAAGGTCAAGGACCTGCTCTCGCTCAAGGTGTGCTCGCCGCCAGGGCCCGTGTGCTGCAGGTGCTGCGGCCCCTGCCACTGCCGAAACCCGCACGACGCAGGGCACCGGCAGCCTCGACGCCGCGATCGCCCCAAGGGGCCCGTGTCCTGCAGGTGCTGCGGCCCCCCACCGGCCCACACGCAGCGCACCGGCAGCCCTGAGGGGGCGCTGGTGCGTGCGCCTGTACGGTGTCGCCAGCCGGGCACGGTAGCCAGCTCTCTGTCCACCCCCGCCCCACCCCCAAGCGCTCCCGCTCCCCTGCCGCTCCCCTCCCAACACCCCTCCAACTCCCCGCCCCGCTCCCCTCCTCCCTCCTCCCTGCATTCCGCCTCCCCTCCCCCTTCCGTTCCCCCAGGCGGCTCCCTTCGGCGTGCTCAAGCTCAGCCGCAGCATCCCGCTGGGGCCCGTGGCGCTCAAGGTGGAGCCGGGGCGGGGGAAAGAGAGCGGGAGGGCAACTGCAACGCGGGCGGAGCGCCAGGCGCAGGCAGACCACAGGGCACGACCCAGCCGGCACGCGAAGCGGCACGCTTGGCGCCCAGCCTTCAAGCCGGGCACGGCGAGGGCGGTTCGCGCTGCCGCGGAAACACATGCTGTTGAGGACTGGGGCCGCAGCCGCCGTCCCTGGGCAGGCCGGGACGTAGGGCGGCCCTGATGCCGACTCAACCCTATGTTGGCCTCGCGTGTGTGACGGTCATGTCGTACCGTACGGCTGCAGGTGCGGTATGAGCTGCCGCTGTCGCACGCCGGCCGCTTCTGGGAGCCGCCCGCGCGGCTGATGGTCAGGTGCGTCGCCGGCTGGGGGGCAGGACGGTAGGGAGGCCGGCAGGGGAAGGCAGGGAAGGCAGGGAAGGGGCGGCGCCAGGCCAGGCGGACTCCTCGGGGGGCGGCGCGGCCAGCTGGCGTGGGTGCGGGGCGTGAGCGCTCGGGGTGACACACACTGGCATGCCCGCCAGCCCCGCTGCGCTCCGCCACGGCTCCGGTTTCATCGGCGCAGTGTCGCAACACAGCACGCATGCGAAGGCCTCGCAGTGCACACACTCCTGCCTTCGCGCGTATATGTTGTAACGCTTGATCCTCGGCACACACACCCTCACTCCCCCACCTTTCACCCTCCCCGCCCCCCAGGCTGGACAGCGCAGCCGGCTCGGGGGTGCACCTCACACCGGGCGGCATCGAGTTCGACGAGCACGTGCGTGGGGCCGGGGGGAAGGGGCAGTGGGGCCGGGGGGTTGGGGAGGGGTGTGTGGTGTTGGGATGGTAAGCGCGCTGGCTCAAGCCCGCTAGGCGAAGGTGACGGTAAATGGCGCCATCCGGTTTCCTAGTTGTCGCCTTCATGCTCGTGATGTCGGGGCCCCCCGGCCGGGGGGTGGGGGACGCAGCTTGCCCAGGCGTGTGCCGGCACACAGCGAGAGGCTGCCGGCGGTCCGGGTGGAGCGGCGGGGCTGGGGGAGCAATGGGGCTGCCTCTGGCTTCCACGCCGCAAGTCGGACTCGCTTCGCACCCCTCGACAGCCTTCCGCCGGTTCCCGCACTCCGCGCCGCACCCACACCCGCATCCCTTCACGCCCGCGCGCCCCCCGCCTACCGGTATCCGCACCCCTGTCCTGTCCTCTTCCCCCCTCCCCGGCCAGGTGCTCCGCTTCGGGGACGCGGTGCGGCTGCGCGCCTCGGCCGGCCTGGCCTTCCCGCGGCAGCTGCCGCTGGAGGAGGGCGAGCCGCCGCTGCAGCTGCAGGTGCACCGCCTCAGCCTCAAGAGCATCTGGTAGGCAGTCACCGGCCACAGGAGGCCGCGACTGCGTCCGCCGCCCGCCACTGGCGACGGCCTCCAGGTGCATAGCGGGTGGAGGAGACACGGCTGGCCCCCGCCCTGGCGGGGTGGCTGGCTTGGCGCCGGGGAGGGCTCGTTTGGAATTGTGGGCTGCCCCCGCACGCGGCGCCTGCCGAAGCCTGGCCAGAGGCGCGGGGCGTGTCTAACGACCGTCACGTGCTGGCAAGCAAGTGTGCCTGCATCACGATCGTCAACTTCCGGATGCGAGCTGCCTCAATGCGGCTTGAGGCTGATAGCTGGTAAACTGTACCAGGGACGAGGGAGCCTCACTGGCGAGGACTGCTCGGCCTGGCAACGCCGGGGGTGTGTGGGTTGACGTGGAGCGATGGGGGCTTGCGTGGCATGTGCGGTACCGTAAGGTTGGGTCGCGCGAGGCTTGGAGCGCGGTTGGAGACACAGTTACCGGCAGCGTGCAGGAGGGCCAGGGTCGAGGCACGTCGTGTCAGAGCCCATTCACGACTCGGACCCGCAGTCTCCCAACAACAGATTGTAGAGCATCGTCGAAGAGGCGGAACAGCGAGGAAGTCTCCGCGTCACTTGGGCTGGCGGTGGCGCAGGTGCATCAAAGTGAGGATGCAGGAGGGGTGATTGCTGGCGATGACCGGCTAGCACGCCCTGCCCGACGAGACACGCGGATATGCAAGTGACCTCTTGCTGCCACTGCGGGGCTTGTACGCGCAAAGCCATGTTGGCGGAACGCGCTAGACGCACGTGAATTACTCGAGTCCCGACCCTGCGGCCCTGCGACCGCCAGGAGCAGCAGCGGCGGATACGAACGCAGCTCGGGAGCACAATCTGCTTTGCGACTGCGAACGCGGGCTATTGCAGTTTGCAAGGACTGTGACACAGCTATATGACGCCGAACAAATGATGTATGCTTGACACTTAATCCTATCTTTTCCTGTCGTCGCGTTTGCATCGATTGTGCAACTTTTCAGCGTTAGGTGGCGTCAACTTTTACGTGTAGCTGCGACCTCATTAACGGGTCGAAAGACTGTGGGAATACTGAAAGGGACACAAGTGGGGGTCAAGCGGCCCACGGGGTGAGAAATGGCAATGTACGGCAGCGTTCTATTGTCTGCCTTGCAAGGCTTCCAACTCGAGAGACCTCAACCCCTGCCAACCCGCTACGACCTGCTTGAAGCAATGTCTTAAAGTATGCCAATTTCGCAAGCTGGAGTTCGTTGCAATGAGCTGAGCCTTGCCATCAAAGCCTAATAGTCAGAAGACTGGTTGCCCAATGGAGCTGGATGGCTCAGGAGAGCCCCTGCAGCTGGATGTCGTTCCAGCGGCGTCGCCCAAGCCGGGCAAGGATGGGCAAACCGACCAAGACAGGTCAACACGCTTCTTCTGCCCTTACCCTGGTGCGTGCGCGTAGTAGCCATTGTCAGCTCGCTTTGGGCAGCGCGTCGCTGTCCAGCGGGCTTTCTGAAAGCGTGTGGACAATTTCCTTGCTCAGGGTGCAACCGGAGCTTCGCGGAGCTTTGGCGGCTGAAGGTGCACTATCGCGCACCGCCTGACATTCGCGGCAGTGGCAAAGAGCGCGGGCACGGCACAGAGCTCACGCACTGCCCGAAATGTGGCAAAACGCTCAAGCCGGGGAAGCACCACGTCGGGTGCTCCGGTGGCAAGTCAGCGCCGCGCCAAGTCAACAAGAGGGCTAGACCGGTGGGTAGCGGCGCGTCTATTAGGCATGCGCGCCTTGGCGACAGCGCTGCGACCCAAATGCCAGGTCGTTGGGCGCTGTTTGGCCCTGCATTGCCGCGGACTGCCGCCTCGTGCCCTCGTGTGGCTTCAGGATCGTCTGTAAACGCAGCTGTGTCGGTGCTCAGGGTCCTAAGCGCTCACTGGACTGTCCGCAATTCTCGCTCTGCCAACTGCGCAGGCCTCCGAGGCAGAGCCGCCCGACGACGCACTAGGCGGCCCGCACGCGCCCAAGCACGTCCGGGCAGACCTCCACGGCGAAGCCATGGGGCCCGGCTGGCAGGACTTCGCGAGGTCGTCTCATGGCCCCTACGCGATAACGTTGCAGCCGGCGCTAAAGCAGGAGGGGCAGGACTGGCCGCCTGGCATGCAGCCTGGCATAATGTACGGGCCCAACGGCACGGCAACGTGAGTCCTCGCGGGTGCAGGCGCGAGTGGGCCATGCATCTTGCGCGCGAACTTTGTGCCGGGTAGCCCTGCGCGGTGCAGCCGGCGCGATAGCATCAACAGGTAGCCTTACTTTTGTTGACCGAACATGGATTCTCGGTCGCTCACGCTTGAGACCGAGTGATAACCCATCCATCCAATCCCTGCGTCGGTCCGCTCAGGCCATGCTGGCTGCCCGGGCAAATGAACGGCTATATGCAGCAGGCGCCGCAGCAGGCCTTCGCGGCGCAGTACCCTCCGGAGCTGCAGTTCGTGGGCGGGCCGCATGGCTTCCAGCCTGTGCCCACGATGGCGGGTCTGGCCCCTGGCTACGCGCACGCGCAGATTGCGGGCCTCACGGACGGGGGGCACGTCATCGCGATGGGACCCGGCGGGCCCATGGCGCACATGGCGGCAATGCCGGCGCACGCGCCGGGTGCCATGCCGGAGCCCATTAACCCCATGATGTTTCACCAGCCCGACGCGGCATTCGTGCAGCAGCTGCAGCAGCAGCCGGTGCAGGCGGACGCGCAGGGCCAGCCACAGCCGTCGACGTCAGGCGCCACTGGTGCGGCGCAGCCACAGCAGTCCGGCGGCCAGGTGCTCCAGCAGCAGCAGCAGCAGCAGCCGGTGCAGCAGCTTCCGCCGGGCGACCTAGGGAGAGCAGCCGCGGCGGCGGTGGGGCGGACAGGCAGTGGCGCGGGCCCCAGCGGGCCAGGCCCAGGTGGCGGCGGGGCGGGCGCGGCCGCTGGGCCCTCCTCGGACGGGGACCGGCAACCGGGCGCGCCGCCAGCCGCCAAGCCCAGCAGCAGCGGCAACGACTCGCTCGGCAGTATCTTTGGCGACGTGGAGGAGTTCACGCGTGACTTCGGCCGCATTCCCTCCCCGCCGCCGCTGCCGGCCGACTTTCATGCCGCCTCGTCGGGCGGCGCCGGCATGCTGTTCAATTTCCAGCAGTTTGGCCAGAAGCTGCCGCGCTCGGCCAGCCACACGCGGCTGGACAAGAACCTGGCAAACGTGGGCCTTACCCTGGACCCGGCGCTGGAGGGGGACCTGTTGTACGACCACACGGACGACGGAGACCTAATGCAGCTGCTCTTCGGCGTACCCGACGAGCTGCCCACAATGGCGACCATCCACCTCCACAAGTGGGCCAACGAGGAGGAGGAGGACGCAGGGCCACCGGGGCCCATGAACGGCGCGGCTGCGCCGCCCGAGCGCAGCGGCAGCCATCCCGGTGGCCCCACGGGCGCCCCTCCCCGGCAGCCGTCGCCGCCGCCGGGCCCACCCCCTAGCATGGCGCCCTCAGGGCCGGCGGCGCAACCGCACAGCGCACCGCCGCCGCACGGGCCGGGGCTCAACGGGAAAACGCTGCAAGGTGACGGGCACGGCCACCCACACGTGGCAGACGCGTTTCTGGTGAGCACGCCGGCCAGCGTCCTGGACTGGGGAGCTGGGCCTGCATTGCCAAGCTGTACTTTGTCTGTACGCGGCCCCTGCTCCGCTCTGGACACACATCTCTACTGTCCATAGGTGACCTCTGCCTGCCCGCCGCACTCGGCGCTGTGCCCTCGCAGCAGTCCCACGGCCCAGGCGGTGGGAAAGTCCCGCACCATGCAAACGGCCTGGGCCATCCCGACGAACACCACCGGTGAGCGCAGCAAGGCGCCCTGTCGAGCGATGTGGGTCGGGGGTTATCTTGCGTTTTGCTCTATGTAGGCCAAGGACCAACATGTTGGTCGATCCCCGCCCGGCCCGAAAGGCGTCCCGGTGATCTGGGAATGCTTGCGGCGATGTGGGTCGAGAGGGCTGTGGTGCCGCCTAGCCACCCACCACCTTGGGCTCTGCTGCGCAGCGCACCTCTTCAATGCTGTACCTTCGGCCGTGACAGCACAGTCGCCTGCAGTGGCAGGCCTTTGCCCGCCCTCCAAGGCCTTTGCCCGCCCTCCCAGGCCTTTTTTCCAGAAGTCCGCTCTGACCCGCACGCCCCGCCCGCTGCCGTTCGCAGGGAGCACTTGCTTGACGCGGAGACGTTCCGGCTGCTGCAGTCGTGCGACTAGGCGCTCGACACCCCGCACGCAGCTGCGCACCCGCTGCCGCCGCCAGTGTATGTGTCGCACCGCGGCGGGCGGGGCGTAGCTCGTGCGCGGGCAGGGGCACGGGTTCTGGCTTGCACCGGCCTGTACACCCGTTCCTCAAAGCCGGCGTCGGCATACTGCATGGTGCCCCGCTGATACCCAGCGCCGGCGCGGATTGCGCCCGCTCCTCAGGGCAGGCGCGCTGGGGGCGGTGCGAGTTGTATGTGTGGGGACTTCGCGGCCGTGGGCGGCTCGGCGGTGGACGGTGGGCTCACGGGCTTTTTGACGTTGGGAGTTGGGGCAGCTTGCTCGTGCTATGCCGCGCCGCAATGTGCTGACCGGACCGGGACGCGTGCGTCCCGGGTGGGGCGGGCTGCGGGCGCCGCGGGGCAGAACACGCGCACGTTGGTGCCAGGAGGCTGCCCGCGCCCCGCCCCCGGTTGATCGGCAGCACATGGGTTGACAGCGCGCAGAACTGTTGCCGAGCACAGGGGGCCGAGCCTGTTGCCTGCGTCTGCGTGGTGTCGCGTTATGAGTGGTGTGCGCGTGTGTGTATGTCTGCGCCGAGTCGGCTGTGAGCATTGCCTGCTCTCGTGGGCCCTGCCGCCCGCCCGACGGTTGTGCCTCTCTTACAAGTATGGGGCCCGCTGTTCCGGCCTGGCGGTTGCCGACGACCGGGCTACCTACCGTAGGTGCCCAGTGCGAGAGTCGCGCCGAAGTGTCGAGGCGCGACGGGCCCCTCGCGTCTATTGACAGCCGCTGCCGCTTGCCTAAACTAACTAGCACTGAGGTTAACGAGACAACGAGCCCATATTTGCCGCACGGGCGCTGCGGGCGCCCTGTGCGGGGGGCAGCCCCGGCGTGGAAATCATGACGACGACCCGGGACTGCGGGAGTGGGTGCGGGTCCGGCACGGGGTTTTCGTCTTGCGTGAGTGGGGCGGCAGGAGCATGGCGCGAGGAGCGTTGGCTGGGGTTGCGCCTTGCCAGCGCCGAGCCGCCCGGCGCTACGCACGCTTGGCGGCCTGCGTGCTGGTGGGAGGCGAAGGCGGCGGTTTTGGTGGCAAGGGCGGCCTCTCGCCAGCGACGGCCGGCCGAGTGTAGCCGTAGATTCACATGATTTTCGGCCCCGTAGCAGGGCTGCATGTTTGCTCGGCGAGGCCTGTGGCACCAGCGCTGCTGGTGTGTACGCAGCCCTCTTGTGTGGTCTGGGGACGGAAGGTGGCTCTGGTGGCGCGGCGGCGCTGGCTGCCGGGGGCGAGCTCCCCTGGACGGCGGCGCGGTCGCGTCCGCTGGGTGGTCTGGCGCATGGCAGGGCCACATGCCCGCAAATCAGAGTGGAGAGTGAGTGGACACATATAAAGATGCGGCATTTCAATAATTTGTGTGTGGACATAGACCCGACTGCTACTGTGGACGCGCTAGTGGAGAGCGGTGTAAGCGGTCATCAAATATGCGTCATGGACCGGCCTCAGCAGGACGTGTCTGTCGTAGCACCGGCTCAGGGGGTGACCCACGCAGGGCAGGTGGGCAGCCCCGCCGTCAGCGTGCTCGAAGGCGGCAATGCAAAGGGCAGCCGCACGAGTGACGGAGTGGCTCGAGTAGGCTCGCGCCGCCGCCGCCACAGACGCCGTACAGTGCACAGCATCAGGGGTCATTCCTGCACAGTATCATCCGTCACACAAGCACAGTGCCGCATTCTAGCCACCACCAGCACACAGCAAGCGCAGAGCTGCGCTCGAAGCAGGACCCCAAGACCATACCCGGCCATTGATGCCCCCGGCGGATGGCGACGTGTGACCGGCGTCCCTGAGCAAACGAAAGCCCCTGACCATGATGCAACGCTTCGCTGGACTTGTGGCTCGTAGACGCGGTTGTATAGGCCTTCAGCCGCTGTGTGTTGCAGCTGTCAACGCGCAGCCCATCCGCGAGCTGAGCCATGACCAGGCGTTGACATCATCATCAGCGCTGTTGGCGCACATCAAAGCCAAGATCATGGTGCGCAGCGCTCATGCCGCGGCGCTGGCTCGCACGCATGCGCGCATGCAGCTCACCTCAGCACCACCTGCGATACGCAGGTCCGCGGCGGGCCCATTTCGGTTGCCGAGTATATGCAGGTGAGCTATCGTTGCGCTCTGGCGGTTTGACGCTTTGGGCGTGCGGACAGCACAATACCCGTGGAGCCGTGGGAGCCGCGACCTCCCCTCGCCGCCCCCAACGCTGCGCACGACCCTGGCCTTCTGTCACCCTCCATTCCCGTCCGCAGGACTGCCTCACCAGCCCCCAGGGCGGCTTCTATATGTCGCGAGACGTGTTCGGCAGCGCCGGCGACTTCATCACCTCCCCGGAGATCTCCCAAACGTTCGGCGAGGTAGCTCACGCCTGCAGCGCCCGCACGCTGCGGCTTCCCAACCCGGCAAAGCTACACACCACAGCCAACGCTCCATCACCTGCCACCTCGTGACCGGCGGCAATCCAAACACGCCGCCGCAGATGGTGGGCATCTGGTGTGTGCACACATGGATGGAGATGGGGCGGCCGCCGGCGCTGCAACTGATGGAGCTGGGCCCGGGCCGCGGCACGCTTATGGCCGACCTCCTGCGGGGCACGGCAGGTAGGGGCCTGGCGGCGTGCTGGGGCAGGGGATGGGAGGGCCAGGGGGCCTAGGGAGCGCAGGAGGCAGGGGCTGCGAGCGGGAGGGAGCGGGCAGCGGCCGCTGGGCCTCGCCGGCGGCCAGGCGGGGGCCGCAGTCGGGCGCCGTCAGGTGGCTGAGTGACCGGCCGGCGGCAAGCCACCGGCCTGCTGGCCTACTGGCCTGCCCAGGGGCACAGGCTGTAGAGCCCCCGGGGTGGACTCGTCACGTTTCGACCGTGACGTGCAGCTCGTGAAGCCTCGATCCCTGCCGCCCGCATCATCCCGTCCCCGCCCGCCCCTCCCCCGAAGGCGCTCCCTCCCCTCACACCGCCTGCGCACCCCCCTCTGCACCTGCTGGGCCCCCGCGCCCGGGCCCCAGCCTTCAAGGACTTCTCTCGCGCGCTCTCCGTGCACCTGGTGGAGCTGTCCCCCGCGCTGCGCGCGATGCAGTGGCGGGCGCTAAGGTGCTCGGAGCCGCCGGCTGGGTGCGTGGGTGCCGCTCTGTGGGTCCCGCCGGGCTGGCTGCGGCCGCAGCCACACACGGCTGCAGCGTCTTTCTACATGACACTTGAACACGGCTGCAGCGGCCTTCTACATGACACTTGAACACGGATGCAGCGGCCTGCTATTGGGGCCTCACCCACCGCAGCCCCCTGGCGGGAGCAGTCGCTCATATGGGGGCCAGGTGTTCGGCCGCGCCTGGCCCAGCGACCGGCCCTCAGCCGCTGGGGCCGCTCCCTGATGCGGCAGCGCCCTCACCGCCGACCGCCCCTCCCAACCCACTCCATCGGTCTCGGCCACGCAGGGCCAGCACCAGCGCCGGCCGGCGCCTGTCCGAGGAGCAGCAGATGGCGCACCTGAGGGCGGGGCTGCCGCCGCTCGTGGGCCAGGCGCCGCAGGCAGCGGCGGCGGGAGCCGCCGGCGGCACCGCTGCCGACAGAGCCGGGACGCCGGAGGAGGGCGTGAGCGGCTTCAACGGCAGCAGGGTGCGCGGTTGAGGGGGCCAGCCGGTGCTACCCCGCCTCGCCCCCGTCGAGCGTGCCCCAAACCCCAGCCCACCCCCCAGCGCTGGGCGCCAGCGCTGGAGGTTGGTTTCGCACCCGAGCTTTACTGTGCGCCGTATCACTCTCTGGCCTTTTCATCGCCACTTCGCAACACACTGGAAGCCGGCCCTCCCACCACATCAGCCCCCACCTTCCCCCGGCCCCCAGCAGGTGACGTGGCACGCCACGCTCGACGCCGTACCGGCCGGCCCTGGCCCCTGCCTAGTCATCGCGCACGAGTTCTTCGACGCGCTGCCCGTACACCAGTTCGTACGTGACGAGCAGCGCGGCTGGCTGGAAAAGATGGTCGACGTGGACCACTCGGACGACAGCTCGGCAGGTATGACAGGTACGGCGGATGACTCATCCGCAACTCCATCATCGCCATCGCAACCTCCGCCGCCCGCGGCGCCCGCCTCCGGCGACGCCGCTGCCTATGGCGGCGCCGCCAGCGGGCTGCGGCTGGTGTTGTCGCCGGGCCCCACCCCGGCGGCGTCCATGCTGGTTCCGCGGCGGCTGGCGGGCCTGCCCCAAGAGCAGGCGGACAAGCTGACGGCCGTGGAGGTGAGGCGGCGGCCCTCGGGTCCTCGGGCCCTACATGCACCGCTTGCTGCTCGCGCTGCGGTCGCGGATGTGCGCGGTTGGGACGGTCGTGGTATGGGGTGCGCTCGGGTCGTCGGGCGTGTGCGGGCCGCGCAGCAGTTGGGCCCGGCGGCTGGACAGCCAGCCTGCGGCCGGGGTCGCGGGTGTGGGTTGGACGGGCGGCCGGCCGTCCAGGAAGGCGTTGTCGGGTTGTCGGTCGCCCGCCGCCCGCCAGCGCCCCATGGGACGCGACCCGCGTCGTGCCCTGCGCCGGGTAGGGGTGCGGGGCACGCCATGCCTGCTGGCCGTAGCACCGGCGTGGGCGCGGAAGGGCACCAGGGCGCTTGGGTGACCAGGCGCTCAGCTCGGCGCCGCGCCCTTCCTCTGGTCTTCGCCTGCGTAGCCAAGCGCCGTCCGCCCTTCCTCCCCACCCCTCAGCGCAACGCAACGCAACGCAACACACCGCCCGGCGCCCTTTTCCCCCCTGCCGCCCCAGATCTGCGCCGCGGGCATGGCCACCGCCGAGCGCCTAGGCCAGCGCATCGCGCGCCAGGGCGGCGCCGCCTTAGTCATCGACTACGGGCGGGCGGGCCCGCCGTACTCCGACTCGCTCATGGCCATCCGGGCGCACCGGGGCGTGGGGGTGAGCGGCCTGCGGGTTTGGAGAGCCGTCGAGGCGTGGTGGTAGGGGGGGTCTAGCAGGGATGGGCCGGCAGCGAGGATGGACGGTGTTGGGAGGGGCGGTGGGGCTGGGTTGGTCCGGCTGCAGGGCCGGGGGTTGGGGGCTGGCGCTTGCGCGGGGGCCGTGTCTGGGATGCGATGCGGGGCCGATGGGGGAAGCGCCTGCTGCAGCCGCCTGCCCGATCCTCCTCCTCCCCCGGGTCCCGCCCCCGCTCCTGATGCCGTGCCCCGCCTGCTGCCGCCTCCCCCGCCTCCATGCCGCCTTTTCCCCCACCCACCCACCCCGGACCTGGTTCACTGTCCTCGCCACCTCTCTACCCATTTCCTCCCCCTCTTCCCCCTCAGGTCCTGGATGCGCCGGGCACCGCCGACCTGTCTGCCTGGGTGGACTTCGGCGCCCTGGCGCAGGGCGCAGTGTGGCCCTTCACGTCACTCCCAGGCCGCCAGCCCGCCTCCCCTCCGCCCTCCGCCACCGCCCCCTCCGCGGCCCCCATCGCGTCCTCCTCCGCGCCCGCTGCAGCGGCCCCCTCCTCCGCCGCCTCCTGCCCAGTGGCCGTGTCGGGCCCGGTGCCCCAGGCCGACTTCCTGCTGGCCCTGGGCATTGGCGCGC
>BDDC01000082.1:35123-52341 GCA_001662425.1 Chlamydomonas sphaeroides | reverse complement strand
GGGGGGGGCCCCCGGGGGGGGGGGGGGCACGCACGC
Source organism: Chlamydomonas sphaeroides (assembly GCA_001662425.1). Taxonomy (NCBI): domain Eukaryota; kingdom Viridiplantae; phylum Chlorophyta; class Chlorophyceae; order Chlamydomonadales; family Chlamydomonadaceae; genus Chlamydomonas; species Chlamydomonas sphaeroides. The sequence continues at coordinate 52,305 of BDDC01000082.1, read as the reverse complement.
ACGCTGCTTTTCGGGTGTGGGTGTGGGTGTGGGTGTTGGTGTTGACCGGACTCCCTCGGCACGCGTCCGCGCCCGTGCCCGCGCCTGGCCCTCGGGCGCTTGGAACGTACGCCCCCGGGCCCCGGCCTGTGCTGCGCGCATCCGGCCATCCGGCCATGAGGAGGCCCGGCGACCCGGGCCGTGCCAGGCACCCGCGGCCCCTCGGCTGTTGCCACCGCTGCTGCTGCGCGTTAACGCTGCGGATGCGGATGAGGCTGGGGGTGCTGCTAAGGGTGGCGGTATGGTGTTTCTGGCTGGGCCCCGCAGGAGGCGGACGCGCTGGCTGCCGGTGTGTCGCGGCTGCTTGACCAGGGCGCCGACGGCATGGGCCGCACGTACCAGGTGAGCGGCCCGCGCGGGGGGACCGGGGGGTGATGGGGGGCCCTGGGTGAAGAGAAGTAGAGGAAGTAGGATTGGGGAAGGGAGGGGAAGGGTGAACCTGCGCCGAGGAGGCTGGCGCGGGCGCTTGTGCGTTAAAGCGGGGCCCGAGGGCCGGCGGCGCGCAGCCGGGCTGGGCAGGACGGACCCAAGCGCGCAGTTGGCAGGGCCGTGTACTCAGCGCGCAACGACGGACGGACCTGTGAGGTGGCGCAACTGGGCGAGCAGCGGGGCGGGCTGTGTGCGTGGGGCTTGTGGGGGCGGGGGGCGATGCGGTGCGGTGCAGTGCGGGGACGTGCATTGCACCGGCCAGTTGGGGGCGGGGGCGGGTTTGGCTCGTGCGGCGACGGGTCAGCCGGTAGCTGCATATACCGGCCGGACACGTGCACCCACACACACCCCCGCCCCAGCCCCCCGCTTGAGTGACCGCGCCATCACGCTGCCCCGTGCACACCGTTTCTGCTGCCTGTTTTTCGCGCTGCGCACCAGCCTCGTCCCTGCCTTCCTTCCTGCTGCGCCACACAGGTGATGGCCATCCACCATGTGTCGCTGTCGGGCCGGCTGGCGGGCCTGACGCCGCCCGAGGAGGCGGGCTGGGGGGCCGCGGCGGGGGCGGGGGCGGGGGCGGGGGAGGGCACGCAGCGGTGACGGACGGACGTGGGCTGGCGGCGGGAGGCAACCGTCCGCACGCTGCGGTGGCGGGAGTGGCTTGAGCTTTGTGTATTCAGCGCGGGGTGGGGAGCTAGGGGGAGACCCGGTTGGACCCGGCCCGTTGCCATTGGGTTAGCCCGCGCGGGGACCAAGAAGCAGCGGCGGCGTGCGGACACGGCAGGCCGGCTGCACAGCGGGGCTGAGAGGTGGGTCGTTGCAGGCGGCCGTGTTGATGGTTGCGGTGTCAGGGGTTTGCGCGGGGTTTCGAAAACGCGGAGCGCGTTTTTCGTATTTTGGGACGCGGAGACGGTCGGGGGGCGAATGGCCGCGTGGGCCTGGCACCGCACTAAGCGCACCGCATTGCGAGGGGGGCTATTTCAACGTTGCCTGCTAGCTATGCTTCGTGAGCCCACAATTTGTCTGTTTGCCCCTGCGCACCGCTTCAACTGGCAAGCTGACGTGACACAGAGCCCTAGCGAGCGCTGCTTGCCGTTACGATAGCTCCCAACCACCCTCGCGCTAGCGTGCATTGAGACGGCACACCGCACAGCGCCTCGCAGCAGCGCGACCGCGAGCGCTGCCCCGCAGCTCGGCACTGTTGCGCGCATTCCGCAAGGCTGCTGCCGTGGGGCTGCCTCGGCAGGTTCAGCAGCATGCCGAAGATACGCAAGCCCTCACACGCGGGCTCCTGGTACTCGGGCGACGGTAGGCTCCTGCCGGCCTGCCATGTCGTTCGCTCGCCATGGCTGCCAAACCCGTGCAGCCCCGAGCGCCTCGACCAGCTCCCCCGCTGCCCCGCCCCACACCTACCCTCCAGCTGCGACGCTGGAGGCGGAGATTGACGAATGGAAGGCCGCCGTGCCGCCGGAGCCGGGCCGGCCCGCGCGAGCCATCATCGGTCCGTGAGTCCGCCTTCTCGGCCGCTCCGGCTCCGGACGGCGCCTGGCAATGTGGCACCGCGCGCCTTTTCCGCGGCCTCTCTACCGCGTGCGAGCCTTCCCGACCGCCCCTAAACTGCCGCTGCGCTCCGCCAAACCCTCCGCTATGGAGCCTGTTGCCTGGACGCCACCGCCGCGCTGAACCCTTTCCCCAACCCCTCCGCCCTGGACCCTGCCTCCGCTCTCAACGCCTCCCTCCTCCGGCCCTCCCCCGGCCCCGCCGAACCCCAGCCACGCCGGCTACTCGTACTGCGGCCACGTTATGGCGCACGCCTACGTCCACATCGACCCCACCAAGTAGTGAGTGGCGCGGTCCTCGGTCCTGCATAGTTCCTCTGAATGTACCAACATAAGCACCTTAGTACGCCAGGCAGTGAGGAGTGTGTGGCACACCAGGCGGCGGCCGAGCCTGATGCGCCGGCTTCAACGAGGCGGGGGTTGCGGCTAGTGGCACGGCTGCACGCGGCCGCGGTGCGCCGGCGGCGCCGTGCATTGCACGCCGCTCGCCAACGTCCCCACCATTTGCCCCCAACTCGTGCCGCTTCCCCGCCTCCTCCCCCCCGCCCCCCGCCGCGCAACCACAGCAAGCGCGTGTTCCTGCTGGGCCCTTCGCACCACGTGTTTAGCCGCAAGTGCCTGCTGTCGGCGCAGGCGTCCTACAGCACGCCGCTGGGTGCGTGCCCCGGGGGGAGGGCGCGAGGAGGGGAGGGTGCATGGTTGGAGGGTTGGAAGGGGGAAGAGGAAGAGGGGGAGGGAGCGGGGGCGCGACGAAAGACGAGGGGGGATCGGGCTGGAGCGGATATGATGGTTGCGGCGCGGTGCAGTGGGAGACCGGCCGGTGTAGGGGGAGGAGGGGCCCGTTGCGCAGCCTGCGCGGAAGGCATGGCTGGGTCTGGGTCTGTCCCGCGCCAAGGCAGCAGGCAACCGCCAACCGCCAACCGCAGGGTCCATGGAGATCGACCAGGGCATCTACGACGAGCTGCGAGCCACGGGGCAGTTCGAGACCATGTCGGCTGACGTAGACGAGGTACGGTATGTGCGATACAACGCCGTACTTGACGGAAACGCTCAGCACAACTCTCTGCCGTTCGCTCGCCCCCCACGTGGCCTCCTGCCTCCCCATCCTGCCCACCCGCCATCGTACGGCAGGCGGAGCACAGCCTGGAGCTGCACACGCCGTACATTGTACACACAATGCGGGGCCAGTCGTACAGTCTGGTGCCCATAATGGTGGGCGCCCTCACCACCGAGGCGTGAGTGGCGGACATGGAGGGCTGGCGTGCGGTTGGGGGCTGCGGATGAGAGCGTGCCTGCCCGACAGCGTGGGCTGGCGCTGGGCTGGGGCTGGGGCGTCCGGGGAGGCTGGGGCACTGGGGATGGGACCGACGTGGGGGACGGGGAGGGTTGCGGATCGCGGCCGTCGTGCGGTGCCCAGCCGCGCCCGGCGGCTGCGGCCAGGGCTGAGAGGCCAGCTGGCAGGGGCGTCGGGCTGGCGTGGCGGGCAGGGCTGTGAATGGGTGTGTGCCTCATGGACAGCGTCACGCATGCGTCGAGCGCCGCCGGCGCTGTCAGGGCTTGCTCAAGCAGCACACCGGCGAACCTACCCGTCCCACCGACGCCGACGCCTTCCCCCTTCCACATCCGGTACGGCACCCGCTGCTCCGCCGCATTCGTGCAGCGAGGCCGCGTACGGCAAGCTGCTGGCGCCGTACCTGGACGACCCCACCAACCTGTTTGTGGTGTCGTCCGACTTCTGCCACTGGGGCTCCCGCTTCAGCTACACGTACGTCAACCAGGACCAGGTACGGCAGCGTACGGCAGCGCACGGCAGCGTACGGATGCTGACGCTGGTGGCGTCTTGCGGAATGGCCCGGTAGCCGGCACGGCTGGCGCTTGGCGCCAGGGGCCCTGCTGCGTGTGCTGTGGAGCCCCCGGCTCGCGGGCGCTTGTCGCCCCGCCGCCGCAACGCCGCACCGTGCCCGCCGCCCCCCACCGACTCACCGCCACAGGGCCAGATCTGGGAGTCCATTCGCTGGCTGGACCATCAGGGCATGGGCATCATAGAGTCGGTGAGCCGCGCGAGGAGTGCGAGCACAAAGCGAGAGAGAGCAAGAGCATGAAGCGAGACAGCGCGAGAGCACAGAAGCCGAAAAGGCAGCGAGGACGTGGGTCGCGGGGCCGCGCCGCGCAGGCTGGCAGCGCCGCACGCCGCCTTGCGGTGGGTGAGCGCGCCCGGGACCGCGAGGAGCGAGCGGGCGAGGGAGGCACAGGGGGACAGCAAGCCAGGTGCCGTGGCAGGCAGGGCCGCGAGCGCTTGTCTGGGCAGCCGCGCCAAGGGGCATGTTCAGCGGGACTAGCCGCTGCAGCACGGGCTGCCCTCGGGCGGCCACCCGCAGTGCCGGCCTCCTGCTCCCGGCAGCGCGCGCTGCCCTGCCGCGGCCCGCCTCCGCTCCATCCGCACGCACACGCCGCCCGACGCCCCGACGCCTGCCTCCCCGCCTCGCGCTGCACGCCCCACACTCCGCGCACCCGCAGCGCGCACTGCTTCGCACACCCTCTCATCTCCCGTGTGCCGCAGGGTTTGAGCGAACCCGACCGCCCACACGCTGCGCTGCACCCCCTCCTCCCCCGGTGTGTGCCCCAGGGCGACCCCAAGGCCTTCGCCGCCTACCTGGCGCAGTACAAGAACACCATCTGCGGCCGCCACCCCATCGGCGTCTTCCTCAACGTGAGACCGGGGTTGCGCTTCTATGCCGGCGCCCCCACATTCAAAGCGCACACATGAAGCTGCAAGTTTACTATAATATTTGAAAATGAAACTCTACGGTATGTGGAGACGGCCACCCCGCTGGCGCCTTCCTCGACGAGGCAGCAAGGGCGGCGGGGCAACAGCCTGCACCGCCTAGGCGGCGGGTCGCAGGCAGGACGGCAGCCGGCGACGCTACAGGGGCAGCGGGCCGGAGAGCTCCCTCACGCAGGTCTCTCCCTAGCTGCAATCATAAGGGGCGGTGGGGAGCAGTGGGTGTGCGGGGCGCGCGGGGTGGGGGTGTAACGGGTGCTGGGCCGCAGCCCCGGCACCGCCGCCACGGCCCACGGGGGTACTGGGGATCATCCGCCCGCCGTGCTTCCCCGGCGCCGCGCCAGCCAGGCAGCTTCGTCCTGCGCCGGTTGCAGCCCCTCGCGCCTCCGCGACCCGGCCAGCCACTTCATACCCCATGCCCCGGCTGGCCCCCACGCCACTCCCACCCCCTCGTGCCAGGTCCTTGCCCTTCCCCTCCCTCCCTCCCTCACCATCCCAACACCGCACACCCTTCCCTCCCTCCCCCTTCCCTCCCACAGATGGCGCAGCATAGCAGGCTGCGCCACGCCATCCGCTTCACGCACTACGACCAGAGCAGCAAGTGCACCACAGCAAGCCACAGCAGCGTCAGCTACGCGTCGGCCATCGTGACGCTGGAGTCGTCGTGATCGCCGCCGCGTGCGCGGCGCGCGGCGCGCCGAGCAGATGTCGGCGCCGCGCTGCCTGCTTGTACGCTCTTACACGTGTTTCCATGGGCTGGCAGGTGCATGGCCGAGGGCTGGCGCCGAGCCAGAGCCATGGACAGAAGAGCCAGGTGGAGGCTGGAGGCACAGACCTCCAAATCGGCCTGCGACCTGCTCAGCTACCCCCGTCCGTGTGTGCCCGGCCCGGCCCGCTGCGGGCATCCACAACGACACGTGGGGACGCGGCGTTGGCTGTGAGGGCGGATGACTGCCCGGCGGCGGGGGCGGGGCCGGCGCCCGGGTCGTGGTGGCTAAGGGGGGGCCTGGTTGCAGCCAGTGCGCAGCAGGGCGGTGGCCCAGCGCTTGCCCGGACCGCGGCCTCGGTGTGCGGTGTGGGGCGTGTGGGGCATGGGCCCGGCTATGGGTCGGCGTGAGGCCCACTGGGGTTCTGGGGTCCTGGCAACGGTGCCGAGACTTGATACTGCTGCAGGATGGTGGTGGTGGTTGGGGGGTGGTGGTCACCATCAGGGTAAGAGACAATGGGCTAAGAAAATGGCAGAGCATGGGGGGCCGCCGCTGCTCGCAGGAGCTTGGGGGCGGCCAGGCGTGCTGCTGCGCCGGGGCTAGCTGTTGGGGCCATCGCTGCAAGGCTGCATGCCCGCGACGAGGCCGTGTGTTCAATTTGTCGCCCAAGCCCTCCGTGTTGTACCGGTATGTTCAAGTGCTCAGTAGGACAGGACCCCACACGCGGCACTGCACGCCCCGGGTAGTGTGTTGTGTGTTGTGGGTGAGCCCAATGCTTTGGGCTGTGCCGGGGCTGTTGCGCGGCGCGGCAGGAGGGGAAAAGGCGGCGGGCGCGGCAAGAAGCGTGCCCGGGGGGCTCGGGCGCATAGAGCAGGGCGACACGGAGGCGACATTGCGCACGGGTGCAGCACCCCCGAAGGCCCTGCTCCCCGGCCCCGCCCCCCGCCGCGAGCTGCATTATGAGGGCGCCTCACGTGCAGAGCCCTGCGCCTCTCTCGTCCCTGGCATCAATCGCTCCTTTGGAAGGCGCGCAACGCAGCCTGGCGCAAGTTCACCCTGGCCACAGCTTTTCGCAGCGGCAACGCGCCGGTGTAGCGCGTCTGTAATTTAGCTGCGTCTGGGTTCAAGGCCGCAGCCGCCATGCTCGGTAAACAGGCCAACAGGGCCCAACAACGGACTGGCAGACCGTACGCATCGAGACGGGTTGCGGCGCGTGGGGGCCTGCCTTCAACGCGCGCTCCGAAGCGCGGCGTGTGCGGAAATGGGGGCGGCGGTTAGGAGGGGGACGCCGCGCACAGCACGCTTGCTGCTACCTAACGGAAAATGAAGAGCGCGGTGCAGTGGCGTACACTGTGACGGGGGTCGGTGTCGCGTGGGCAGCTGTCGAGAAGGAGCTCGTAAGCGCAGCGGTTGCTAAAAGCACCGACGTCCAGTCTGGCTGTCAGACGCGCGCTTGCCTTCCGTGCCCCTCGGCCTCCCGTGCGTCTGGCTGGCCGTCTTCAAGTCTAGCAAGGCAGCGGCATACTGATAAGATTGCATGAGCCGTGGCGAGACGTGATGGTTGCGGGGCGACGGGTGTACACCTGCTTACCCAGGCCTCGCGAGGGTAGGGGCGCATACGGCGGCGCTGGACGCACACGGGCGCATGAGCCTGCCTGATGCAAACGATGCAGGTGTGCTGACCTCCTATTAGTGATACATGTAGCGTGTTCGAGTGCGCAGCTCGCTCGAAGGTTGCCCGCAGACGGACGGGACATTGACCGCCACGCCGCCGACAGCGCCGCGACCTGCGGCCCTGCAAGTTATGTGCACTAGGATGCTCCTGTCACAGGGCAACGTGTAGGCCTGGAGAATTGTCTGCCAAGTGGGTGCCAAAAGCCGTACACCTGGCGGGCGGTCGGTAACGCGCCTTGGCACGCGACGCTTGCGCGATTCTTCACCGCCACTCCGTTGAGTACTATTCACCCAGAGGCTGTACCATTGCCCTGGACGTACCGAATGGGACTCGGAGCTGTCTTGCTGGACAATCTAGAGCGCTGTTCTTGAGCTTGCCCAACGTCAGCGCATAGTCGACGAGTAGCAGTGGCGTGTGCCTATCCGACGCATTTTCTGCCAGCTAACTCGTGGAGCTTACAGCGGAGCGCTCCAATGCTGGGGCGGCAGGCAGCAGGCGCTGCTCTGCTCCTGCCCCTCCTTTTGGCAGCAGCGTGGGCTCAAGCACCTCCTATTCCTTCACCACCAACACCACCAGCGCCAAGTCCACCACCATCGCCCCCACCTCGGCCACCGTCACCGACGCAGCTCCGGGCGAACGCGCTCAGTTGGTGTCAACTCGACGGCTACATCAGCGACACACCAGCATGCAGAGCTCAGCTTGCCGGAGGAGGCTTTGCGACGGAGCTCAGGCCGACGACTTGCCCTGTGAGTCCGCATGTCGACTAGTAACGGCGTGCGCACATTCTGGGCCCACAACACCAGCATGCGTTATATCAGCAGCTTCCTGAGGACCTGGCTCCTTGCTTGTGCCATGTGGGGCACGAGACGACAACCGGCGAACCATCCGCGCTCGACCCAGAAGCTGGTCCCTGCAGCATCGATATAACTCGCATCATGATGTGATTGCTAGTTCGACGTCGTTACAGCAAGCGCGTTACAGTGTTGCTGCGGCGCGTTGCAGAGCAACATGCGGCCCATCACCAGACCCACCGAGCTCGCAAAGACGGCTCCCAAGCCTACATGACCTCGATTTCAGGCCCCTTAATGATACTGGCGCCCGCTTGGCCGTTCTGCGGATCGTTAGCTGACCTTCCTCCGCGCTGTTACCCACCCCCGCAGACCGTGGATATCTGGTATGGGCGAAACGACCCGCGCTATGACATTTGCATGATCCCCGGGAACGACTGGCCCTCGTGGCCCTACGGCAAGGTGAGGCTCCGGGGCCGGCGGGGCCGGCTGGGGTTCGCTGACTGGGGAAGGGGCCCCCCGTGTGCAGCGGCGTTTGCTGCGAGCACGCACGCCCACGCGGCCCGGCGCCAGACCCACTCAAGCAACGCTGGGCATACATAGCCTGTCCTCGAAGTGCAGGGATGCGATGGACTGGGTCCCGACGGCCGGCTCAACTTCATAGCGCCGGTTGCCTCGCGGGGCTCAGGCCTAGTAACCGCATCCTCAGCCAGTGCTGCACCCACCGAGCCCCGGATAGCGGATCCGTTAGCTCTCACTCCAGTAGCTCTCGCACGAGCGGAACCCAAGGAGCCTACGGGGCGATGGAAGGATGTCAAACGGGGCATGCCTACGAGAGGGTGTGCGCGCGGACGCGTTGTTGGCTGACACTGGCCCGGCCTGGCCAGGGGGCCGGCTGAGGCGGTGTGGCCTATGGTAGTCGGCGCGCGCCCTGGCGGCCCTGCGGCGCGTGCCGTTGTGCCGCTATCCCACACAACCAGCGGACTGGGCCGGGCTGGGCCCCTGTAGTGTAGGCTAGGTGGCGTGTGTGGCTTCCCTGCCGCTTGTGGGACGGACGCCGTTGGGATCTCAGCGCGGCGACGTGTCTGGCCGGACGGCCAGCGGCACGGCGCTGCGCAGCACCTGATGACGGCTCTGCAGCGACTCCGCGTAGCCCAGCATGCCCGCCCTTGAGCGGCCCTGGGGCGCACGCACAGCACCCCCTTCCCCTTCGTTGTGCCCGTTGCTGCCCCGCTGCGGCCCGGCCGTAGCGCCTTGCCGGCGTTGCCCTGCCCTGCCCATGCGTCCGCCGTTGTCTCACGGTCCCTGCCCCTGCCCTCTTTCCTTGGCGCGCCTCAGGACACGTGGGAGGACGTGTGCGGTGGGCCTGCCGGCGTGCTGCAGATGCCGCTCAAAAACCGCTACGCCGTCGGCTTCGACTCGCAGCCCGTGCTGGGCGACATGTACGTGTTCCGCACGTACATCGAGGAGGACGACAAGGAGCTGATGTACATCACGTTCACGCTCCGCAACGCGACCGTCAACGGCCGACAGCTGTTCTACCAGGAGCCCTACCCGTACAAGAACCGGCCGACTCTGCCCGACTTTGAGGAGCTGGAGATGGACGTGTCGGCGTCGCTCTACCTGTGGACCGACCTGATCAACATGGAGTACCTCCACTATATCGACCCGCAGCCGTACCGCGGCATCTACTCGTGCGTCACGTTTGTGTTCAACCTGAAGCGCATCTGCGACCCCGCCAAGTCGTTCCGCAACACCGCGAAGCGCAACCTCAACGAGCGCTGCACGTGCCGCCCCAACGTGACCAAGTGCGACCCCGTTGACATCTCCAAGGCCGCCAACTTTTACATGGTGCTCAACATCAACGGCATCCCCTACACCAGCGCCTCGCTGCAGGGCACCACCGTTCCCGTCGCTGCCCCCACCTGCGTCGAGGAGACCAACGGCGAGCCGGTCGTCATCTCCAACGCCAACGTGCAGACCAACGCCGTGCAGTACGTCAACAACCGCGAGGCGTGCATGATGCGCCCCGCCGGCCCGCCGCCGCCGCCGTCGCCGCCCACGCCGCCGTCGCCGCCCGCGCCGCCGCCGTCGCCGCCGTCGCCGCCCATCCCGCCGCAACCCAACCCGCCGCCGGACTTCTCAATGTGGTCCCAGGTCTCGATCACCACCTTCCAGATCAACCGCTTCTTCTCCTCCAACTACGACTGCAACATGGGCCGCAACGTGTCGTCGCCGTACTTTCGCGGCCGCGTGACCATCTCGCGCGTCGAGTGCAGCATTTCCTCTGCGCTCGAGACCGCCTGGGGCGCTGACTACAACACCATCCGCTGGACGTACTACTTCAACAGCCCCCGCAACCAGCAGTACTTTTTCGAGTCGGTCGACAACCCCGAGTTCTGGAAGGACCTGTTCAACGCGCTCGTGCCCGGCTGCGGCTCGTACGGCAACTTTACGGACAGCACCTTCAAGCCGCCGTACAACGGCTCTATGGTGCCGCTCCTGTATCGCAACCCCAACCCCGACGTTGTGCAGCCCTTCTGCGTGTTTGGCGGCTTGCCGATCCAGTCGATCGACGACTGCTGGTGGGTGCGGGGTTGGGATGTAGGAAGGTGCCCGAAGCGAAGGGAGGGCGCTCGGGATGGAGATGCCGAAAGCGACGGCAGGGTGCCGCCTGGCGTAGGGCAGGCATGCGTTTGAGGTGATGCGCAGCGCGTGAGACGACCGACGGTTGCGACTGTGGGATTGCGACCTGGTGGGAGCGCCGCGAGCAGGGGGAGGCAGCGTGCTAGCGGGTGCGGGTTGTTCTGCCGTGGGGTGGGATGGATTCCCACGGGTTGATTTTGGCAGCTCATGGGAAGTGCTGGAGAGCGGGCAGGGAGGAGAGGGGCCCGGCAGCCGCATGCCCAGCCCAACCCACCGCCCCCGAGGCTCACACCCGCGTGCCCTCCCTTGCCTCCGCCCGCCTGCGCCCAGGTACAACCTCGGCTCCAACTACGCCTGCCAGTTCCCGCCCGCACCCCCGCCGACGCCGCCCTCGCCGCCCAAGCCGCCCAGCCCCAACTGGCCGCGGCCGCCGCCCGCGCCGCCCTCGCCCCCGGCTCCCCCTCCGCCGCCCTGCTCGGTGGTCGTCAACGCCCTCAAGTGAGCCGCCCGGGGCTTGCGGCTACCGGCATAGGCGCACGATGTGTGCCCGGCTGACCGGGGCTTACTGGCGCGTCCCTCCCGTGCCCCTCCCCTGCTTCCCTGTCATCACCCCTTGCCCCCCACCTCCCCTTGCATTCAATTCGCAGCCCCGCCTTCAACTTCACGGTCACGGCCGACACGTGCTGGGACTTCATCGTGAGCATCAAGTACCTGTACGCGAACGAGGACAGCACCTGGTTCTGCGACACGGCCTCGCTCAGCCAGAACTTCATGAGCATCTACACCACCTTTGCCAACGGCACTGACGGCAACGACTTCTGGGACGCCTTCTCCCGTCGCAACCTGGCCGTCATTGCACTGTCGGGCATTTCGGTGGGTGGCGGCGCTTGCGGCGTCCTGTGCTGGCTAGCCAGGCCCACACACTGCCGCATCAACCGACCAACCGTTTATAGCCAAATCGAGCATCCCGTACCCTTGTCCCACGAGGACCAGCGCCGCGAGTGCAAACCCGCTGGCTGCCCTGCCCTGCCCCGCCCCCTGCCCCTCCTCTGCAGCCCGACTGCCGCACCGGCATCCTTGCGATGGGCTCGGAGTCTTGCGGCCGCCCCGACCGCTACTGGGACGCTCGCAACACCAACTACCCGCTCCGCAACAATGCCGGCGTGCTCATCAACTGCCCCGCCGGCGCGCCGCCGCCGCCGCCGCGGCAGTACCCGCAGCCCAACCCGCCTGCCACGCCGTTCAATGCGCCCTCGCCCTTCCCGCCCGACTCTGCGCCACCCATCCGGCCGCGCCCGCCGCCGCCCTTCCGCAACCCGTTCGTCATGACCACTGAGAGCGCGGTGGCGTACCGGCCGGACCAGTGCGCACTGGCCATCTCGGCACTCAAGGCCAAGCTCGCGTTCTTCGACCGGTGAGGACATGGCAGGGCGGCAAGGGGCCGCGCAGCGCGCCGGGGCGGATGGCTCTGGGTGTCTCGCTGAATGCGCTGGGAAAGGTGTCGGCGTTGGTGCGACGTCGTGCTAATGTGCCGTGCCCCCCACCTTGCAGGCCGTACGACGGCCCCATCTGCCGTCTGGGCTACACCGTGGCGTACTTCATGGTCGTGACGATTGGCTTTTCGGACCCGCGCCACTCGCTGGCGTTTGCGATGACCTTTTATGACGAGTTCAACGAGTTTGCGGGCCGCGCCGCGCTGCCCTGCGGCTCCACCACCGTGCTGCAGGCCTCGGGCGCCATCGGCGCCTCGTGGGAGCTCGAGTGCAGCGCCAGCGTGCCCAACCTGTGCTGCACCAACCCACCGCAGCCGCCCTCGCCGCCGCCCTCGCCCAACCCGCCCTCGCCGCCGCCGCCCTCGCCCAAGCCGCCGTCGGTCAACCCGCTGCCCCCGTACCTGCCCTGGGAGCCGCCGACACCGCCGCCCTCGCCCGGCCGCCGGCGGCCGCCGTCCATGGACTCGCCGCCGCCGCCGCCGTCCCCGCCGCCGCCGCGGGTGCCCCGGTCGCCGCCGCCGAAGAAGCGCCGGCCGAAGTCTCCTCCGCCGCCGCCACCCCGGCGGTCCCCGCCGCCACCGCCTCCGGTCGCGACGCCGACGCGCTCGCCGCCGCCGCCGCCTCCCGACAGCTCCCCGGGCCCGCTGACCCAGAACCGCATTTTCGCCGTCGTGGTGCCAAACTACCTAGACGGTCAGGACGTGCCCGACAGCGTCATGCCGCAGCTGTGCAGCAACATGAAGATTGGCATGCGCGCCATCTTTACCAACTTCGGCTGGAGCAGCGGGACGCACTACTACATCATGACGAGCGACTGCCCGACCCGCGTGATCCCCTGGGCGCGCGCGGGCGGCCCGCACAACGGCCTCCGGCAGTTTAACGTGACAGTGCAGTTCACGCAGCCGGCCGCGATCACGGTGCAGTCGACGCTCTCGAACCCGATTGACTTTTCGCTGTTCGTGAGCGCGACCGACACGCTGTGCAGCTCCAAGGTGTCGCTGGTCAAGGTGCAGACGCAGGAGGTTTACTTCCAGCACACAGCGGCCTCCACACCGCGAGCGCTCGACCCTGATGACCGCTTCTCGGCGTGCGTGCACACGCTCCTGGCGATGCGGAAAATCGAGGAGTGATCGCGCCGAGCGCGTGGCGCGACAGCGCGCGCGCGCCCGGCTGCAATTGCCGGCGCGCTCGCCTGACCGAGAGAGAGCGTGTGCGTGCGGCGTGCTGTGTTGGTTTTTGCTTTGGGTCTGTGAGCTCGCGAGCTTGACTTGTGGCTTGACAAGGCTCTGACGCTCGCTGGCATGTGGGCGGGTGCTGGTGCTGTGCTGCATGTCCGCGGACGCCATCCCGTACATAGGGCACCACCTGACTCGGGCGGGGCCCGAGCGAGCGGACATGGATCGGGGCCGGCCGGTGTGGGCGCGGCGGGGGTGTGCCTGCTTCGGACGACGCGTGCTCGACTGCACGAGGGCGGCGTGGCTGGCACTGATGTTGCTACGCCCGGCCGAAACCACGCGTTGGAGGATGGAAGGCGGGGGGCGTGCACAGGGCTGGCGGGTGGCGGCGGCTGGCTGGCTGGCTTGTGACAGATTGTGTGTGCGCGTGTGTGTGTTGGGGCGCGCTGTGCGGCCGCCGCCTCAATGACTCGTCATGACTGAATAGCGGGGCTTCCGGGTGATTCCTGTCAGCGCGCCGGGCGGCCAAGATTCATCGTGTGCATGCGTCGCGGATGATGCTGCGTGCGGCCGCGCGGTTGCGCTGGCGGCTCTCTCGCTCACTCTCATCTCTGTGCTGCGTTGCCTCCTGCTGCCTTCGCCGCGTGCTCTACGCGGCGGCACCTCTTGTTGATTGCGGAGGCTGGCTTGTGTCGTGTCCCCGACCTGTCTTGACCATTGATAGGGCCGGCGATCGCCGCCGGTTGACGGTTCGTTGACTCATACGTCGTACTGAAATTGAACTGCTGGCGGGGGCCGCAGGGTTGTGCGGGCGTGTGTGTATGTGTATGGGGGCTGCAATGATGGGGGGCTACAAGCACCGGCCGCCTGGCTAGCGTCGGCTCGCTATGCGGGTGTGAGGCAAGGAAGAGCAAAGCAGGGGCTTTGGACGTTGCCGCTGGAAAGCGCCGCGCCGGCGCCCGTGGCCGCGGCAGCGGCCGCCGGAAGAAGGCTGGCTAGGCCGGAATGTGATTCCGCGAGCGCGGCCGACCGAACAAGGCCGCCTTGGCCCCTGCTGCTGAGGTATGGTCACTGACCGCCCTGTAACGAAGATACAGCCGTTGCAGCAATTAACGAGTCCAGTGCAAGCATCGCATGCGACTCTTGGCGCGCGTTGTGCAATCGAGCGGGCGCGGAGCTAGCTATGAGGGAGCTGCGATCAACGTGCCCTTGATCAGGAGGCCCTTGATGGCCGCTGCGCCCCGCACGAGCTGAGAGCCTGAGACGCTTGCCGCGCAGCAAATGCAAGGGGGTAGGGAGCTACGGCCCATGGCGCTGAGCACTCATGGCAGCGGCAAGAAGGCCACAACGGAGAGGCAGAGAGAGATTACGCAAGCAAAAGGAAAACCAAACCAAAACTGAAAGCGCAAAGCAGAGCCGCGCCGCTTGTGTGGCCCCTTGTACTGTAAAACCAGCGTAAGTGCCAGTGGAGGGTACCTGCGTGGCCCCTTGGAGGCCCGGACACCCGCGCGTGGGGGGCGTGGCCGCTCGCTTACTGGCACCGTGGCATGGCTGGATGCCGGCGCCCGTGCCACGGCCTGGCCTGCAGCTCATGGGGCTGGCGGAAGGGCAAGCAGCCCCGGTTACGCAGGTTCAGATTGTAACGCGACCGTTTGTGGGCTTCGCTCTTTTTCAGTAAAGCAGCGCGGCAGCGCCCGGCGCATAGGCGTCGCCGCTTGCGGCCTACACGGGCGTCTGGTCCGGGACGGCGCGTGTGATCCGAGGTGGCGCGTATCGCACGGGGCGTGCTTACAGAGGAGTGGGCCAGCAACGCGGCCGGCCAGCCGGCAACACCCACAGCTAGAGCGCCGCATATGTCAATGTACAACGGCGCTTTAGGCCTTGCAACTCAAGGCTGTCAAAGAGGAGCCGCAGCAGGCGGCGCAAGGGCGCACGAGGCCACGGAAGGAGCACGCAACGCGCGGCGACGCGCGAGGCTAGCGACAGAACACATAAGACAAAAGCACAGATAGAGCTACGCCACCCGATATGTAAGGACAGGCACGGACAAGCAGGCCGTTGCGCCTGCATCGGAGCAATCGGGTGGCACGCCAGGCAAGGGCCAGGGTTTGGGGCGGAAACACGCAGGAAGCAGTGGCACCGCCGGAAGGGCTGGCGCGGGTCTACCACACACGCCATCCGCAGCAAGCCATGCCACCACGGCAGCCGGATACAGCAAGCCATGCCACCACGGCAGCCGGATGCAGTCAATTATGGCGATAGCAGGGGCATCAACCAGCCTGTAGCCGTGCCGGGGGGCACTGCAACATTTAGGACATAGACGAATGTGCTAGGCGGCGTGTGTAACGGGTCGCGGGCCCTTGGCCTTTAGTTTGAAACAGGAAAGGCCCTTGGCCGTACCACACGTGGGGTCCCCAGCCGTACGACGTGGCAGCATGTCCTGCACCTCGCGTGTAGTACCACGAATGACAAACATGCAACCCCATGCACACCCGCACCACAGCGAGACTGCCGCTTCGCCACGGTAGCCACCACCTACCTGCTCATCCCACATGCACCAAAGACACAGACGCCATGCACCTGTCGCAGCAAACCCCGCCCCCGAGCCGACTAATCCCGCATCAAGAATTGCTACCCCGCGTCCCTGACCATACGCGCCGCGCCAGCGGCTGGGCCCGCAAGCTCCTCACGCAACGTTCGACCCGTCTTGTGCAGGTCGATAGCACCAAAACTGATTGGCGGCGGGCAAACGGGCCATCAGCACCTCCGCGCCAACCGACACCACGCCAACACGCAACATCGGCACCATGACACCACAGCAGCCGGCGCGTTGCCGGAAACACCGGGCCCCAGCGCGCCACATTGGAGCCGGCGCTGGGACAGACGCCGCCACGCCCGTAACGCAACTCCAGCTCAAACACCCCAACCATGCATATGTGCGACAACACTCAACCCAACCCAAACTTTCAAACGGGCCGTCCGCGGCAGCAGCGCGGCCGACTCGCCCCGCGGCGACAAGGGCGGCCTAGGGAGCGAGCGCGCCGCGGCCGCTGCGTTCAGGTCCCCGGCCGGACCAACGTTAAGGTCCCGGGGCGGCCCGGACCAACAGGGGCGGGTGGGCAGCAGGGTCCCACACGTGGGGTGCAGGCGTCGCCGCTGCTGCCTCCATCCGAGCTCGCACCATATCGCAGATCGCAACACAACACCGAACCAACCGCACCGCCGGCCACCGCCGAGAGGCCCCGGGCTCGAGCCCCGGACAACAGACCAGCAACACTGCCACCCACCCGGGGCGTAACCGGCAGCGCACACACACATGCCGCCGAACCTGGTGCCTTATCGCAACGCAACCCCGCCGGCCGAGGCGCCGGCGGGGCTGCCCGGCCGCTGCCGGAGCGCCGCGCGTGCCCTGCCTCCGATGTCAAACCTTCCAACCGTCAACCGTCAACCGCCAGCCGACAAAGCCGACACCGGCCGCGGGCCTGCCAAAGGGGCAACGGCGGCGGCGCGCGGCGTGGAGGTCGCACTGCGCCGTGCCGCCGCCTTATGGCTGCTGCGTCTGCTCCAAACAAAATGTCACAATCGCTCCAGCCGCCGGCAGCCGGGCGCTGGGCCCGGCCGCAGGCAGCGGACGTCCAGCTAAGCCTCCGTCAGGGGCCAAGCCCCGGGGCCGCGATGCCCAGGAGCGAGGACCACGTCCAGCCCCTGGCCACGATAGCAGCCCCGTCCGCCGCACCGCCCGCCTTATCGCTCCAGCCGGAACCGGCACACCGCCAGCCAAGCCGGGTTTGCCGGCTAGCGGCAAACCCAAGGCGAGCCCACAAAGCTCCGCGCCACGCAATAGCCCCGCACCGCACCGCCTCCCCAGCTCACAGCCCAGCCCTGTGTAGCC
>BDDC01000082.1:21723-34712 GCA_001662425.1 Chlamydomonas sphaeroides | reverse complement strand
CACGCCACGCCACGCCACGCCACGCCACGCCACGCCACGCCACGCCACGCCACGCCACGCCACGCCGCCCCGGATCATGTGGCCTGGACATCAAGGCCACCAGCTGTGCCCTGTTCCCCCAGCTCCCTTTTCCAGTTGCACCGCCCTGCTCCCCCACCTACCCACTAAGCACCCCCAGGCGCCCAACACCCAGAAGCCAAGAATGCCAATCATGCCCCTACCTACAGGCATCCATCTCGCCGTCTACTCGATCATGGCCGCCGGCCAACGGCGCCGCAGCAGGCAACGCCGGTGCGCCTCTGTCCCTACCTGCAGGCCCCTGGCCTCCGCGCCCTCCGCTAGGGCTCACACACCCCGGGAGCGGGTCTTGCGGGAAAACAATACCCACGCGCAGCCTACCTCCGTGCCACGAGGGACAGCTCAAAGAAATCACTGGGAAGGTCTTCGTCCTCGCCAGCCAGCCCCTGGGCACGAACCCCAGAGGAACACCCTATCATGGCCCGGCAAGCCCCTGCCGCACGGCCACACACGCAGCCGGGCCTGCTGCCCCTGCTGAGGGCGCAAGTTCTGACAACCAGGTGTGCACGCGACAACACGACGTGCAAGACGCGACGTGACATGTTGGCGGGGGGCGGCCAGACTGCAAAGGTGCAGCCCCTTGGCCGCCACCGGTCACACGCGGGGGAACAATGGCAGGGGCTGCCCACACACCAGGGCATCACACAAGTCTCACAAGTCTCCCCAAGTCCCACCAACGAATAGTAGCTGTTGCCTGCTCACTGACTATACTTGATTGGCTTGCCTGCAGAGCCGCTACTCGAAGCTGCGCCGAGTCCCGCAGGCGACAATATGTGGCCATTGCCAGAGCCTTGTATTCAGAGCCGCTATTCCAACCTGCGCCGAGTTCCTCGGGCGACGATGTGTGGCCAATGCCAAAGCCAACGTCTCACATCTAAAGCACACACCTTCCCATGAAATTAGACACACACATATCAAGTTGAACGCACACATGCTTCTCACCCGGCTGCTCAAGGGGGTGTTGTACAATGAGTCAGCTTGCCGCCAAAACACACACATTTGTGCCAAAGTGTCACACACGCGCACACACGCGCACAGCGACAACAATGGTCCTCATAAACGGACGCAACCTCACGGCACGCGCAAGAGTGGTGGTGAGGATCTACTTATCAATCCTTGACGCCACCCTGAGGAGGTCGGCACCGGCCATGCCGCGAGCGGCGGCGCGGCGCTCGCCGCCGCCGCGCCCGCCACAAGCGGCCGCGTGCCCACACAGCCATGTCGCGTAGCTTTGCGTTCTTGTGAAGTCATCATCAATCGGCACCGCCAGCGCCCACTGCCGCATCCCCTGCTCACACCGGCTTGTGCCCTAGCGCACATCCCTTGGGCCCAGCCGACGCCGACGCCGACGCTGTCGCTGTGTTACTGCCGTGCCGCTGCACGCCATCCCCTCTGCATTCGTGGCCGCATTGGCCACACACACGCGCACCAGAGCCCATTGGCCTGCTGCCTGGGCGGGCCCCCTCCACGTGACAAGCCCGCCCGCCACGCCCCGATAAGCCTCAGCCGTAGATGCACGTGTGCCGTTCGTTCCGTACCGTTTCCGTGCCGTCATGCGTGCACGCGAGGCGCACGCAGCGGCACCACAACCACCGCCCCATCCCTTGCGGCACGGGCCGACCCTCCTCTACGACGAGTCATCATCACCGGCCTTGGCCACATCTCTCCTTGGCCGGGCTTATGGGCAGGCTCCTGTCTTGGCGAGCGATGATAACTTGCATGGCCGCTCGCCACGGCGCTTGTCGATGGCGGCCCCAGCCACCTAGTGGCTACTGCCGGCGCCAGTCGCCGCCGCGGCCGCCGCCGCCGCCATTGCCATCACCGCCTCAATCGGGCTGGCGCTGATGGCGCCGCCGGCCGCGGCGCCGCCGCGCGCCTTGCCGCCGCCGCCACCCCGGCGCGCGTGGCCGCCGCCGCCGCCGGCCGCCGCCGCCGCGGCGGCGTGGAGCTCGTACTCGCGGGCCGCCGCCTCCTGGCCGGCCAGGGCCGCCGGCGCGACGGCCATGTGGGGAAAGGCGCGGAAGCCGGACTTGATCCACTTCTCAAAGTCGGGGCCAGCCGAGGGGATGGCGGGCACTCGCGGGTCGCGCAGCAAAGCCGCCTGCGGGCGGCAGGGAGAGGCATGCGAGGTTCACTTCGTGTTGCCTGCGCCTCACACGACTCCCCGCCGGCCCAAGCCGCCGGAGCACGGCGCCCTGCGCCTGCCGTACACGCATCTGTCGTACACATAGCTCTGCCGTACCTGCTGGTACGTGTGGTACTCAGCGAGCTCCTCCCGATACTCAGACAGCGAGAAGTTGGTGGCTGCGCTGCCGCCGCGCAGCCGCACCAGCGACCTGGCGACAGCATGGGTGAGAGGCGGGGCAGGCGGCCAAGGGTGACGAAGTCCAAACACACCGGCTCCCCTACATCAGTTGAGCAGCCAACCGCTCCAGGAGCAGGAGCAGCAGCTCCAGGCAGGGGCGGCGGCGGTCTCGGGGGCCTTGGGGACGGCTGCGCGGCCACGCCACAAGCAAGGCAGCAGCAGGAGCGGAGCAGCCAACGCTGCTGCGCATCCTGTCGTACGTGCCGTGCCATCACACGATTTGCCGTACCTGTCGTATGCGGCCGCCGCGGCGCGCTCCTCCTCGAAGAGCCCCAGGTACACGTGCTTGGAGCCGGGGATGCCAATGCGGCTCTCCCATCGGCCGCTGGGGTGCGCGGTGACGCCGCGGAAGGCCGACGAGCCGCGGGAAAAGCCCTGGCGGGTGAAGAGACAAGGGAGGGGGCAAGGGAGCCGAGGAGGGCTGAGGCGACCAGGGCAGCGGTGTGGGACGAGGCTATGCCAAGGCCCCGCTCCGGTCCGCTTTGCCCTGCCTGCCCTCCGCCGCTCGCGCACCTGGCTCTGCCGCCTCACGGCCATAATGAGCTCCTCCAGGCTGATGGCGCCCAGGCAGGAGAGCAGCTCAGAGTAGCGGGAGGCGGGGAAGTTGGTGCGCGTGCCCTAGGGGCAGGGGAACGGGGGAGGCGGAGCGAGCAAGGGGGCAGGCAGGAAGGAAGGCACGCGGGTTGTACACGGAGCCGGGCGCTGCGAGCGAGCTGGTAAATCGACGCAGGGCTAAGCGCGCGAGCGTAAGCAGCATTGCACGTAAGCAACTATGATACGCCGCGCTACGCTGCGGACTGTGAGCGCAGCAACAAACGGATCGCATTGTCCTGAACGCCAGCGCCTTCGTCGTGGCGCATATCGTAACGCGCTTCAAGTGCGTACGCAAGGGCTGCAAGGTCTGTGCGCCCAACCTTGAGTCCCTTGGCCTTGAGCGCTGCGACGTCGTACGCCTCGGCTGCGTGGCCCTCGTCCTCGTAGCCGCCAAGGTACACCTGGGGGAGGCAAGGGAGGGGAAACTGGCTCGGTTTCAGTGGGGAAGAGAGCGCGAAGGGCACGCGACGAGCATGTGCAGCTGTCCCCGCCGGCAGCCCCCAGCGGCAGCTCCCCTGAGCAGGGCCCCAAGCGGCGGCGGCCTGCCCCTGTGGCCCACCTGACGGCCCAGCTCCCGCACCCAGATGTGCGCCTCCCATCTGCGGGCGGACAGGCGAGGTGGCGCATGGGACAGTGGCAGGCTCAGAGGCACAGGCGCGGAGCAGGCGCATGGCGGCTGGAGTGCGGGGCGCAGAGGCGTGCGCTGCGTTTGGCCACACTAACCCTGCGCCCCGATGCCCCTGGGTGACCCCTCCCGGCACCCACCCTACCCACCTGCCGCTGCGGCGGTGCCTCGTGACGCCGCGGAACTGGCTCGACCGGGGCTTGCCGCCGTCGGCCTCCACCTCGCCGCCGGCGCCGGCACCGCTGCCGCCGCCGCTGCCGCCGCCGCTGCCGCCGCCGCCAAGCGACACCGAGCCCTCGGCACCGACGTCATAGTCCACGTCGCCGTCGTCCTGGCGGCGGCGGCCGCCGCTGCCGCCGCCGCTGCCGGCCTCACTGCTGCTGGCGGGGCTGACCTGGCTGGCGGCGCGGCTGTGCGCTGCGATGGATGTCAGAGCAGCGACGGCGGCGCTGCGGCGCGGACCGCGAGAGCGCGCCGCAGCCAGCGGCACCGCCACCGGCGCGGCCGCGGCGGCGCCGGCAGGCACGGCGGACGCGGAGACAACGACGCTGCGCGCCGGCGGCGTGGGGCGGCGCTTGGCTGCGCCACCGTCGTGTCCACCTGTAGCAAGGCGCTTGCGTGGCGACGTCGCCGGCGCAGCGGCGGCGCTGGACTGGGGCTCGGTGCCGCTCGACGGCGGCGGCGGCGGCGGCGGCGCCAGCAGGCTGGCGCCGAGGGTGGCGGCGGCGGTTGAGCCGCCCCGCTGCAGCAGGTACGACAGCGGCGGATCGTCCATGCTGTCGTTGCGGAGCAGTGCCGCCAGCGCACCATGCATGTCGGTGTACGGCGCACCTCCCGCCGTACCGTCCGTACCGCTGCCGTACAATCCCTCGTCGGCGAGCAGGTCGCGCAGCGCGACGCTGCAGTCGCTGACGGCAGAGGCCTGGCGGTCGCGGCGGCCGCCGACCGCCGACGGCGGCGCCGCCGCCGACAGGGCCTGGAACGGTGACGGCAGCGGCCGCGCCGCCGCCGGTGCCTGCAGCGCCGCCGGCGGTGACGTCGACGCGCCGCCGCCGACGTCGCTGCTGCAGCGGCCGACCTCTGCCGGCGCCGACGGCAGCGACAGGAGGCTGGCGCCGTTGCCGACGGCGCCATTGAGCGCAGGCTCCGAAGTGCTGCTGCGCAGCGCCGAAGCAGATGCGCATCCGTACGACCGTTGCTGCTGGTACGGCTGCACGTACGGCTGCTGGTATTGCGGGCTGCCGTACGGAGTGTACGGCGGCGGCTGCGGCGGCGGCGGGTAGGGGTGGTGGCCGTGGTGGCTAGGTGGAGGCTGCACGTGCGACGCCGGCGGCGGGTAGGGGCGGCCGGCGGCGGCAGCGCCCGAGTGCGGAGCCGAGTAGTCTTGCTGCTCGTGACCCTGTCGGCGACCCTGGGGAGAGTGGGGCTGGGGAGCAGCCTCGTGCCAGTGTCCGCAGCCGTGGCCGTAGTGCTGCGGCGCGGCGGCCGGGTAGCCGTACGGTGCCGGATTGTATGGTCCAGCGCCGTACGGTGGGGGGCTGTATTGGTGCGGCGGCGGTGGCGTGGCGGCGGCGGCGGGGCCGGCGCCGTAGGGGCTCGGCGGCGGCGCCTGGACTGGCGGCGGCGGCTGGCTCGACCTGCTGTCGGCGCCGCCCTCGGACGAGTGGCGGTCGTAGCAGCCGTCAGCGGCGACGACGGCGCCGCCACCGCCGCTGGCGCGCTTGGCCCCGTGGGTGATGGAGGACGCAGCCGACTCGCGCCGCTGGACGGCGCCGTCGGAGCTGGCGGCGCCGTCAGTGGCGGCGGCGGCGGCGGCGCAATGGCGGCATCCCTCGAAGGTGCAGGGCTCGGCGGCCGGAAAGTGGTGGGCGCCCGGCGGCATGGGCACAGGCTGCGGGTAGGCGGCGGCGCCATGGTAGGGCGGCGGCGGCGGCGGCGGCGTGTGGTGGGCGTACGGACCGGCGTAGGGTGCGTGGTGGTGGTGGTGGTAGGCGTGGTGAGGGCTGGGGCGGTAGCCGTACGGCGGTACGGGGCCACCGCCGTACATCTGGTGCGGTGGCGGCGTGGGCATGAAGGCCGGCGACGGCGCCGTCGGGCCGCCGTAGGGGCTAGCGGCGCCGGCGGGCGGGTAAGGGCCGTGCGGCGGGGGCGGCGAGGGGTAGGGGTGGTGAGGATGGGATGGGTAGGAGGAGTGGGGCGCGGGGTAGGGCGCCGGCGCCGGCACGTAGGAGCCTGCGTGTTGCTGCGGCGCTGGCGGCGGCGGAGGGGGCGTGGGCGCCGGCTCGACGACGGCGGAAGCGGCCGGCAGGTGGTGGGCTGGCGGCGGCGGTGAGCTGGACGGCGGCGGCGGCGAGCCGGCCCCGGTCGAGCGCCCCACCGCCGGCGGCTCCTCCTTCACAACGGCCGCACCGCCGGGCACAGGCGGCGGCGCCGCCGCCGTCATGGCGGCGCTGACACTCGCCGCCGGCGGTAATGGCGGCGGCGGCATCAGGCTGAGGCTGGCGGCGCGCGCCAGCACGCCGGCGGCTGCGCCGCCGCCGATGTTGGGTGCGGGGCTGCTTGCCGTCAGCATGCCATCGAGCGCCCGCAGCTCGGCGCTCCCCATGCTGAACAGCCGACGGCCGGCGGCGGCGCCGCCGGCACCTGCGCCGAAGATCCAGGGCAGGCCGGCGGCGCCGTCAGTGAAGCCCGACAGGCCGTCGAGGAGGCCGCCGAAGAGGGCGCCGCTGCCGCAGCGCGAGCCGAGGCCGCAGCCGGCGAGGCCGGGCGAGGGCGGCGGCGCGTCTGCCAGCAGCAGCGCGGCCGAGTCGATGCCGCTCAGCGTTCTTGCCATGGCTGGCGGCCGGTTGGCGTGGGGACACGATCGCGAGGGCTGTCGGTGGTCGCCGTGGCAGCAGTTGTGGTGTAGAGAGCGCTGCCGGCTTCAGTCTGCGGGGTGCAGTAAGTCGGGGCGGCATTTGAGGGGTGGAAGTCGAGCCGGAGGTGAAGAAACGAAAGTTGGCGCGCGGTTGCTCGTACGTCCGGGAGGCGCTGCCGCAGGAGCCGGCCCCTGCGAGGCGCGCGCATCGGTCTTGGAAATGCTTGCGGGAGGGTCGTTAGGCAACGGGGCTTCGAGGCAATGCGGTGACGAGCGGTGGGTGGGAGTCCTAGCCTCCGACGCTGGGTGATTCTGTGACAAGGCTCGCCTGCGGGCGCCGGCACATGTACACGAGAAGCAAGCTTCGGATGCTCCATCTGTGCAGTCGCAAGCGGTGGCGCGGCTCGCGGTAGCTGTTGGCGCGACGGTACCCCGGTCGCTGCGCCGCTATGGTCGTCGCCGCGGCGCGACGTAGACGCGTGTCGCACGCCAGAAGGATTAAGGACAGTCCCTTACCCTCTCGCAGCAATCCCTCGCGCGGAGGAGGAAACGCTCACCTCTCTCAAGCGAGGGCGGAGTGACGTTTCAAGTCGGCCGCGACGTTGCCTGAGTGTATGCGGTGCTGGGCATGGCTAGCTAAATCGTATGCTCCTACAATTCAGCTCGTAATGCGTTCGCACTGGCGAAGCCCCAAATCCGGGCACAAAACGGTCGCCGATCCGGGACGTCCGTTCCATCCTGAACGACGGCCTCGAGGCAACGGCATTTCGCGAGCCGAAACCCGCTGCAGATTCCGCATGTGCTACCCGCGGCCGTCGCTGGCTGCGGCAGCTTGGTGGCGAAAGCGCCGGACTCGTCTGGACTCGCAGCCAACGGCCCCTAACGGCTGTCGCGCGGCCAACGCCGCGTCGGCCCGGCCAACGCTCGTACAACTAGACCTGAGTAGCTAGGGCTGCGGCGCTAAGTGATTAGCCCCAAGTCGACCGGGGCTAACTCTGGGGCGTCCAACTGCGGCACTTGTGCAGCAGGCGGGAGACGGGGCAGTGCCGCACGCGTACCGGCGTGCCCGGCCGTTACCCTGACAGGACTCCGACACGGGGCTGCAGGCAGACGCGCCCGACACTGCTTACTGCGAGCTGCAACTGCTGTCAGACGGCCGACGCCCGGGCGCAGGCTGCGGCAAGCTTGGACCCCCAACCAACCGCTGCGGAGGGCTCGAGCAGCTCGCCCAAAGTGTGTCGGAGCCGCCCTCGCCCGTCGGCCCCTCCCAGGCCGTACCGCCTGGAGGCCAGCAGCGTAACTGCACGGGCGCTTGACCCCTGGCTCCTGACTTTGACTTCCAGACTTCCACTGTAAATAGAGTCCCATGGTGTTCTATTTGCCGGGGCGCTTAGGTGCCAGGGGTGGTGGCTGGCCCCCACAAGGCGCAGAGTCTAGCTAGACAACAGCCGCCGCGAATAGGAGGTACACGCGCGGAAAGCAGCGGCCCCGCGCAGCCCTTGGACTATCGGCCGCAAGTGTGCGTGCCGCACCTATCTCCCTGGCACACAATAGGCCTCGCCTGGATACGCGCCCTGCGCTGCGAAGGGCTCGCCGCAGAGGCAGGCCCGGAGCGCGGCGCGGCGGGGAGGCTACATGCATGGGGGCCGCAGCGGGGGACGGCGTCCTATGCGTAGGCGACGATGGGGTGGGCGACGGCCAGGGCGCTGCGAGGCAGTGCGTACGTTCGGTTTCGGCAGGCGGCTGGAAATCAAGCGACCGAAACCCGTCGAGGGGATGCTACGCGGGTTCAGGTTGTAGCGCGACTGTGTGTTCGCTTCGCTGTGGTTCAGGTAATGCTGGTGCGTGGCAGCATTGGCCACGGCAAGAAGCCTGTGGGGGGGGATCGGGGGCCTACTGCCACCGCGGCGGAGTGCCTGCTGGGTTGGGGACCGGGCCGCTAGGGGGGCCACGCAGGCAGCGCGGGCTCACCCCGATATGCCGTCGCAGGCTCGCAGCACTGCTCGCGTGAGCGCCGTGCGTGCGTGCCACCGCTACCTGGTCGCCACGCTGCGTCCCCCGCCGCGACTGCGATCAGGGGCGAGGGGCAGGCACTGCGTCGTGCCGCTGGTGGTGGTGCTGTTGCTGTAGCGCCGCACCCTGTGAGCCGAGAGGGTGCGTGTGAGCCGAGGGTGCGAACCAGGCCCTGCTTACAGGCCGCACAAGGCTCTGCCGTGCGTATGCACCGCCTCTGGCTCCAGAGGCCGGCCCGGGGCCGCCCCCGCCCCGGTAAAACCCGCCAATCCAGCCGCGCGGGCCGCCGCCGCTCCCGCCGTCCTGCCGCGGGCGGCGAACGACAGTCGGCGGCGGCAGGCCCTGGAGCTGCCGGCGGCGCGTGTGGTGGATGTGGCGCAGCAAGGGGGCACATGTGACCGTATGTAGAGTTTTGCTGCGGTGCTGAGGGCCCTGAATGCGGGGTCCCACATGCTGGCACGCACTTTGACGCGGCATTTGCATCGCGGTGCTGGTGGCCGTACAGCGTACGGGGGAGATCTCCCCTGCTGCTGCTGAGCGGCAGTGGAAGGGCAGATACGGTACATAGGTCGCACTGAGGCCAGCAACGCAGTATGGCGCTGAAACGCAACGTTGTGCGCTGACCCTAGTCATGCAATGCCAACTACGGGTCAGCCAACAACGTATCGTAGTTCGCGCAGCCTGGCCCAGGTAGGATGTTCTGCGCCTGCGCGCCCCTGCGGCCGGCGCAGCGCGAAGCCCCACCACAGCAGGCGGCACGGCAGCGCGAATCTCCACATGTCACGGTCCGGCGTCGTACGCCGTACGCCGCTGCCGTGCGCCGCCGCCCTGCCCTGCCGCTGCCGTTCACCGCACCTGCTTGATGTCCTCGGCAAAGCTCTTGTCGTACTGCACCAGGCTCACGGCGCGGTCCCAGTAGTGCTGCGCCTTGGCCAGCTTCCCCGCCTTGAAGTACGCGTTGCCCATGTCCTTGAGGCCCAGCGCAGCCGCCACCTTCTCGGGGTCCGACATCTCCCACGACTCCTTGGACTGCGGCACGAATGGGATCGCAGCACGGGCGGCGGATGATGTCAATGTGGCGGCGGCGGCCAAGCGGCGGCGCACGCAGGAACGATGCATGTGCAATCGCCAGCTCCGACCCGACGAGCACATGCCGCTCGCTGCGGGGGTTAACGTGAGGGGCTGTGCTAGCACCCCGTCCAGCACCAACCACTGCATCCGATCCGTCTGACTCACGTTGTCGAAGCTGACCAGCTCCACCTCGTACAGCAGGCCGGCGCCCGGCGGCACGGCCGCCAGCGGGCCTGCATGGCGGTCGATCCTGGCTGCGCATAATGCTCCACATGATGGCAGGGGCCTGCACGACGGCCGTGTCTCGGAACGTGCAACTTATGAGGATGGCGAAGGGAGCCACATCCTTGATTGGCCCGTGTTGGCTTGTTGGGTGGCTCGGGGACTTCTTGGGTTCTACTTGGGTTTGTGCCCTGCTGTGCTGACGCTGGACACCCCAATCAGTAGTCGCGCTATGTTCAACACCAGCCCATCTAAGTGCTTACATATCTGGCATACGCGCCCAAGACAAAAAAGCCGCGTGCGTTCAAGTTTATGATATCATACCTTGCAAACTGCGCTGTGACGGCTACACAGTCACGCTCGAGCGTTAGCACACATCTTCTGCTGAACGTTTTTTGCAGTTGGGCTCGAGATATGCGGTCAAGGGACTGATGCGTCTGGTCGGTGGCAAATGCGCGCCGGCCGTGGGAGCCAGGACCTGATGATGTCAGACATCCTGGATGCTGCTAGTGCGCGAAGCAGTCTCGGGCACTCTTGGTCGGTGCAGCGAGCTGGACGCAAAGTCAGTGCTGCGCGAGACTACGCGCTCTGTGTCATCGAATGCACGAATAAGATTGCAGACAACCCTGGGCACCTGCTCGCTCTACGGCTCCGGGCGCAGGCGTACCGCTCTTTAGGTGGGCCCGGCAACGCCTGCTGCGGTCTGACCGCGCGAATGTTTCTTGTCTCACTTACGCTGGTGGCGTGGCTATCAGCGGGCTTGCCTGCGAGTCCGGCTTCTGCCGGCATAATCATGTAGTGTTGCGCTGTATGCGC
Source organism: Chlamydomonas sphaeroides (assembly GCA_001662425.1). Lineage (NCBI taxonomy): Eukaryota > Viridiplantae > Chlorophyta > Chlorophyceae > Chlamydomonadales > Chlamydomonadaceae > Chlamydomonas > Chlamydomonas sphaeroides. Next base: position 24,071 of record BDDC01000082.1, on the reverse strand, counting down.
TAATGTACTTTCGGTGTCCTGGATGCAGGCGATGACGATGCGGCCCTTAAAGATTACGAAGCCCTTCTAGCGTTGGACCCAGACGATATTGACGCCCTGTTCTACCGCGGCTGCATTCGGGAGCGCCAGTGCAAGCTTGAGGACGCCATCGCATGGTGCGTGCACCGCTACCCAGGGCCGTGATGTCGATGCACAGCGGGCCGCCTGTGTTTTCGGCACGGCTGAAACCCCTGCCGTTGCCCGCAGCTACACGGCCGTCCTCAACCTGGAGCCGGCGCACCATAAGGCCTTGTACAACCGGGCCGTGTGCCACAGTGCGCAGGGCAACTTCGCACAGGCCATAGGTGAGTCGTGCAACCCCAGGCCGAACGCAGCGCTGCCGGCGACCGCAGCATTCGCAACTCGGCCCCGGCCCTCCGCGTCTCCCGCTGATGCGAACACCGCCCTTGTCACGCCCGCTTGCTGCAGAGGACTACAGCGCAGCCATCGAGCTGGACCAGCAGGCCTCCAGCAAAGACCCTGCGCCCGCACGCAGCCGCACACCACCTCCCGGCCTCGCCGGGGTGCTGTCCCCGTCGACCGCCACGCAGTCCTCTGCCCCTGGCCCCAGCCCCAGTTCCGATCCCAGCCTCAGCGCGGCCCTGGCCGCCGCTGCTGCCGCCGCCCCTCGGCCCTTGCCCCTCTCCAACACAGCGCACGCGGGGCCGGGCCCCTCCTCGCACGCACTGCATGGCCTGGCGGCCAACGGCGGCCAACCCCACCACCTCCAGACGGCGCAGCAGCGCCATCAGCCCCCGCACGCGCACCACCCGCTCTCCAACGCCAACTCAGTCTCAGAGCTGTCCGCTGGCGGCTGGGAGCGGCAAGCTACCGCCTCCACGGCCTCCCCCTGGAGCACCACCCCTCAGTCGTCCACGCCCGACCCACCCGCATCGCTGGGAGACGATGACTCTGGCGCAGGGCTGGCCTTTGAGCCGGGGTCAGGGCCCGGGCAGGTCGTGGCGCAAGCGCCAGTCGCTGCTGCGGCGGCGGCCGACGCCGCAGCCGCAGCCGGCGGCGGCATGAAGGCAGGCGGCGTCGGAGAACCTTCGTTGCATGACTCCCTGGGGTCGTGGCTGCAATCGCGGCACCAGCAGCAGCAGCTGCTGGACGGGGCGCCGCAAGCAGACCCGGGGACGCCCTCTCCGCGGAGCCCGCACGATCCTCGTGAGCAGCAGGATCGGACCGCAACCGAGGTCCCCGCGGCGGCAGCACGACTGTGGCAGGAGGCCTCGCCCAGCGGCTCAGACCGCGCTGCCCCCGGCGGCTCGGGCGCTGGCTCCGTGTCCCGCGGCGCCAGCTCGCGGCTGCTGGCGGCGCTGCAGGAGGCCGTGGGCGAGGAGGCGCAGCGCGTGGCTGCGGCCGAGGAGGAGGAGGAGCAGGTGCTGGCGGCGCTGCAGCAGCTGCTGGCACGAGGGCCAGAAGCCGGGTCGGCCAGGCCGGGGCCGGCAGCTGCGGGGCTTGCAGCTGGGCCCGGCTCGGGGCCGGCAGCGCCCGACGGCGGCATGATGCGGGACGCGGGGCAGCTGCGGCAGCAGGAACGCGGGCAGTCGGGGCCGGCGGGGAGCGGGTTGCAGGCCGCAGCCTCGCAGCCTGGGGTGCCGGCGCCGGTCCGATCCTTGACAGTGGAGCCTGCTGCGCAGCAGCCGCAACGGCCGCCCTCCGCGGGCAGCCGCGGCGCGGCCGCGCAGTCCCAGGCCCAGGCCAACGGCCCTGCGCAGACAGACCCCCGCACGCTCGCACACCTGGCTTACCCGCACCACCGGCCGCACCACCACTCCGGCCAGGCCCAGGCCAAGCCTGCGGCCTCGTCCTCAGGACCCACACGCGGCGCGCGGGTGCTGGCGCCCGCTGCAGCTGCCGCGGCAGCGGCCGGGCTAATGCGCTCGCCCAGCCCCTTGGAGCGCTTCCTCAACGGTGACCCAGACCCTCGCAGCGCCCCCCACGCCGGGCCCAACCCCTCGGGGCTCGGCGGTGGCCGCCCTGCACCTGCCGCGCCCAGAAACCGCTCGCCTGGGCCGCACCCTGCCGGCTCTGCCGCGCCGCAGACCGGCAAGTCGCCGGGGCTCGGGCAGGCGCAGGCGCAGGGGCCGGCGAACGGCCGGGCCGGCGGCGGCGCGGCAGCGCTGACGGTGGACGCGCACCCGCCGCAGCGCGGCTATGCGTCGCAGCGGCAGACGTCTCCTGGCCCGCAAGGGGCGAGCTCGCAGCCTTCGCAGCAGCAGCCGCGGCCGCGGCAGCTGCAGCAGCCGGCGCTCAGCCACCAGCAGCAGCTCGCGCTGCTGCAGCAGAACGCCGCGCGAGCGCGC
>BDDC01000082.1:0-21316 GCA_001662425.1 Chlamydomonas sphaeroides | reverse complement strand
CTCCCTCGGCAGCGGCGCCGCAGCGGCCCCAGCGGCGGCGGCCTCGGCGGCAGCGGCCTTGGCGGCGGTGGCGGCGCCGACACGCAGCGACGCCAGTGGGAGTACCACGGAGTCGTCGGGCGCGGGCCCCGGCCGGGAGCCAGGGCCTGGGCTGCTGGACGGTGGCGGCATGGCGGCGGCGGTGGAGATGTCGCGCCCGTCCACCTCCAGCAGCGCGACCTCTGACGTGCCGGTGGATGCTAGCAGCAGGTGAGGCCGGGCGTGGCATGGGTGGTGGTGGTGACGTAAGGATGGGGCAGGGCGGGGCGGGTGCACCGGCTGGACTGGGTGCAGCGTGCGGGATGCGGCGGTGGTGTCCCACCGTAGGCAACACGCGGCACGGTGTGGGCGCCCCTGTCCACGTGCCTCCAGGGCCCCTCCGGCCCTGCGTCCCGCGCTGCTGCCTGCTGCTGCCTGCCTCGCGCCCGACCACCTCCAACCCATTGCGGGCTTCCTAGCCTGCCATCTGCAAGGCAACGTATCCTCTTGCACATAACAACCCCACTCGCACCTTGGGCCCCAGGCACAAGGCGCTGGAGGCGGCCAACGCGCGCGCCTTTGCGCTGCGGCAGCAGGGCCTGCTGCTGGAGGCGGTGCGCGAGTACGGCCGCGCGCTGGAGCTGGACCCGGGGCACTTCAAGTCGCTCTTCAACAGGGCCTTCACATACGACCGGGTGGGCGGCGTCGCGCTGGCGGGGGCTGGTGGCGCAGGGTGGGCGACGAGAGGGGTCACAGCAGCCTGCGGCGAGCAGCGCGGAGGGTCCCAACAGGCGTCCGTGCCTCCGTGCCTCGCCACCAGTCCTCCGCCCGGCTGGCCCCTCTCGCTGCCCTTGTGCGACGCGCCCGTTCCTCGCACCTAGTGGGCTCGAGCCCAGTGCGTTAACCACGCCCCGCACCGCACTGCCTTTTCTCCCATGCTCTGCAGCTGGGCGAGCTAGTGGCTGCTGTGGAGGACTACACGCGGGCGCTGGCGGTGGAGCCCACCAACTCGTACGCGCACTACAACAGGGGCATCACACGGGACCGCCTGCAGGTGGGGCCGCAGGGAGAAGAGGGGTAAGGTAGGGACTGGGAGCGGGTTGGAGCGCGGACGGCAGGGGATCGCCTGCAGGAAGGGGCGTGAACGGAGCGCGGGCGGCAGGGAGTCGGCGGTGGCAGAGCATGGACTTCCAGGGTGCACAGCTGCGGGACATAACGGCCAGAGCCGGCAGCCTCCTCGTGTGTTGATCGCGCTGTGGCCGACCTGGCTGCCGCAGGACTATGCGGGCGCCGTGGAGGACTTCACGGCCGCCATCCGGCAGGAGCCCCACAACGCCGACTTCTACCACAACCGCGGCTTTGCGCTGCGCAAGCAGGTGCGCGCCGGCGGCCTGCGGGCCGCTGCGCACCGCGGCAGCACCTGGCGTGCGCGCATCACACACGACCTGCCGAACCTGAACGCATTCCTGCTTCATACGCACGACCGACGCGTCACCAACCCAGGGCGTGCCGCGCGGGTCGTGCTTACTACATGTTACCTATTCCTGAACACACGGCCATATAAAGTTAAACACACGACCTGCCGCACGCTTCTGCGCCCCCGAGCGCGCCAGGCGGTGCGCCGCCACGCCGCAGCTGCCTGGCAGCCCCCGCTGCCTCTGCATCGCATCACACGCGTGGGCCTTAAGATCACATTTCTGCCGGGGCTCGCCCCCGGCGCCGTGGAATGCTATTGAGTCATACCCGCGCAACAGCGACGCAGGCCGCGGGCGGCGGCGCGTTAGCGCCCCGCCCCGGCCGACTGCCGGCCCCGCGACGCCGCCTCGCGCGGCCCCGCTCCTGGTGCGGCGGCGCCTATCCCTTGCGGCGGGCGGCCTGTTCCCTCACACCGGGCGGGCAGCGGGCTTGGACGACAGCCCCGCCTCCTCTCCACCACACGCACCTGCCGCGCGAGGGGTGCCCTACCTGCCTAGGTCTCCATACCGGCTCCACTAGACCCTGCTCCTGCCCAGCCATCTCTTCGCCCTGGCGCCCGCTCCGCGCTCCTCTTCGCCACGGCTCGGCTCGTGTCGCCACCCCAGCGCACCCATCACACCCTGCACTGCACGTCTCTCCCACCGCCCCGCCCCGCAGGGCCTGTTCGAGGCGGCCATCTCCGACTACTCGGCCGCCATCTCGCTCAGCCCCGGCCACTGCCGGGCCTACTACAACAGGGCCTTCTGCCACGACCGCCTCGACCACGTGGCCCAGGTGCGGGCGCAGCGGGCTGGGCTTGGGCTAGGGCTAGGGCTAGGGCTAGCTGGCGGCGGCAGTGGCGAGGCGGCGCGGCTGCGGCTGCTGCCTGCTCGCTGGGGGAGGGCTAGCGGCCGACGCGGCCGGTCCGCGGTCACAGGCGCTGCGGGCCCCGCCGCCGCGCCTTGCACCTGCTCCGTGGCCCCAACCGCGCTGTGCGCGCCCCCCGCCTCCGGCGTCGCGCGGCCACCTGCCCCCCGCCTCCGGCGCCGCAGGCCATCGAGGACTACAGCCGCGCCCTGGCACTGGAGCCGCACAACGCCACCGCGCTGCACAACCGGGGGGCGCTGCACGAGCGAGCCGGCAGGTACGCGCGGGCCGCCGGCTGCGCCTGCGCGCCCTTGGCCTCTGCTGCGCTGCGCTTGGCGCCGGCTGCCCCGGCTGGCTGCCCCTGCGGCGCATGTTAACGCGCACGCGCACGCATGGGGCCAATGCCTTATGACGAGGCCCTGCGAGGCCCATGCCTTATGACGAGGCCCTGCGGCTCGAACCCGACGCGCGCCGTCGTATCGGGGTTGCTCTTGAGGTCTTGTGTCGTCCGCCGTGCCGCTGCAGGCCCGACCTGGCGCTCGAGGACTTTGCCGCCGCCATCGCCGCCGACCCGCGCTGCGCCCAGTCGTACAACGCCCGCGGCGTGCTGCTGCAGGTCGGGCATGCCGCCGTAGGGGCGGGGCTGGCCGGGCGCCGGCTGCGGCCTGTAGCCGCTGCCGCACTCTTCCGCACTGACCCTGCCCTCCCTTCGCACTCACCGTGCCCCTGCCCCTCCAACGCCTCCTGCCTGCCTGCCCGCCGGCAGAGCTGCGGGCGGCTGCCCGAGGCGCTGGCCGACCTGGACTCCGCGGTGGCGCTGATGAAGCCGCCCAGCGCCGCGCTGTTCCGCAACCGGGCGCAGGCGCGGAGGGAGGCGGGCGACTACGCGGGCGCAGTGCAGGTGCGGCCAGGGCCGGGGCTGCGTGGCGTTGGGGCAATGGAGTGGGTGTAGGTGTCCCTGGCCGCCTGCGTCCGGGCCGGGGGCTTGGGGCATACGTTTGCGCTGGGGGCTCAGACGCGGTCACTGGCCACTCGCGTCCAGGCCGAGCTCGGCGGCGTCCAGGCTCACGCCGCGTGACCCGCGGTGCCCCAACCGACGCCGCCTCCTCGCCTACCCGTCTCCCTGCCTCCTCTCTCAAGGTCTCACCCGTAGCCGCTGCCTCCCTGCGTCCCCTTGCGTGCCGACAGGACCTGTCCCGTGCGCTGGCGCTGGAGCCTTTGGACCTGCTCAGCTACAGCCGCCGCGCGCACTGCTTCCGGCGGCTGGGCGAGTACGAGGCTGCCATCCGGGACTACACGCGGGTGAGGCAGCAGTCGGGAGCGACGGTAGAGGCTGGGGGAAGGCCAGCGCCGGGCGAGCATGGAGCGTCTGTCCGCTGCGGCCCTGCTGACACGGAGGCTGCCGCTGCCGCACCGGGCCGTGCCGTCCCGCAGGCCATCAGCCTCTCGCCCGGCAACGCCAAGCTGCACACCATCCGGGCGTACTGCTACGCCATGATCGGCTGGTACGGCGAGGCGGTGGCCGACTACGACACCGTTCTGTCGTACGAGCCCGGCAACAACCACGCGGTGTACAACCGCTCCATCGCGCTGGACAAGCTCGGTGGCGCCATCGACCGCGCCGCCGCCGACCTGACGGCCGCGGCCGCTGCGGCCGCCAGCGCTGGCGGCGCCGCCAGCTCCGGCCCCGGCACGGCCGGCTATGCGGGGCTGTCGCCGTCTGTCACAGCAGAGTCGGCACGGCGCACACCCTCGGCGGGGCCGTCGGCGTCGGCGGCGAGCTTCTCCGAGGGCGGCGCCAGCGCCAGTGCCAGTGTTAGCAAGCACGCGCGGGGTGGCAGCTACGGCAGCGCCGGCGGGATGCAGCCGGCCGCTGGCTACGGCTGGCCCGCACACGACGGCGGCCGGGCCCAGGCGGCAGCAGCAGCTGCTGCTGCGGCTCATGCGGCCAGCCCTGCGCGCAGCGGCGCCGTCGCTGGCGGAGGCGGCGGGGGGCCGTGGCTCGCGGGCGGCGCTCGCCTGGCAGCGGCGGGGCAGGGCGCGCTGCCTTCCGCGGCACAGCAGCGGCCCGTCCGGTGGTAGGGGGCATGCGGACAGCGGGCCGGGCTTCGTTCCGCGCCCAAGGGGAGGGTGGCCGAGTCCGGCTTCCGCCGGAGCTCGCTATGGCTTCCACCTGGAGCGTGCATGGCTTTTCCTACATGCGTCTCGTTGCTTTTGCCGACGGGCGGTGTTGCATCCGGGCGGCAGAGCACGGCATGTGGCGTCGTGCCGTGCCCGGGTAGCGGAAGGTGGGGCGCTTCGCCCGTGCATCATCCTGGGGCGCTTGCGTTAGTAGGTGAGGCTGGGCTGCTTTGTGTGCGTTGCGTCGCGCCGGCTGCCCGCGTTGCGAGCGGTTTGGGAAACTCATCACCAGGTGGCTGCCAGGCCAGGTGGCTGTCTGTGGAACGTGCACGCAGCGCGGGGCCGGGATCGGCGGACGGTGTATCAGGCATGGTGGTACGAGGAGGCGTGCGCTGCAGAGAAACACATGCCGGGGCAACCTGTGGTCGTGAAGCTTGGGCACACGGCGCGGCGCTTTCGTGGTGGTCGGTGCATATCGGAGCGGGCAGGTAGGGCGTCGGGTGGCGCTGGCGTGGGGGCTAATCTGTGAGGCAGCGCCGCACCGCTCTCACTCTTTGATGGCGGCCCTGCGCCGCGTTGACATATGCGTTCGGTTAGGAGTGCAGAACTGCCATGTCGTCGGGGGTTCACATAAGCGCGCTGCGTGGCCGTGCTGCCGCGGCGCGGCGGGTGGCGCGCAGCTCCCCGGCCTGATTGTGCATGTGCATGCGTGGAGCCGCTCGGTCTAGCTAGGATGGTGCCAGCGTGCCAGCTCGCGCGCTCTGTGGTAGCGCACAGCTACGATGATAACGCCTGCGCGGCGGGGGCTCGCTGGCGCTCGGCGACCCGCGGCTGTAGGCGGCGTGTGGGCAGTTGTGTAGGTTCGCAGAGACGCGGGGAGTCCGCGTCGGCACCGCCCGAGGCGGCCAGGCGACGATTGGGGTACCTTGTGTGGTTTCACAGCAACGCTGCTGGCGAGGAGGGTAGATCGGTGTAGCCGGGCCGCGGCCGGTTGCGCCCGTCGGCGGTCCGCAGCTCACGCGGCTCGGCGGCGTCAGCACACAGCCGCCGCCGCCACGATGTCGTGTGGTTGGGGTTTGGCTCGCTGCGGTGGGAGGCAGAGCGAGGTACGTGTGCTTGGCGCGCTGCTGGCTGCTGCTGATGGCCGTGTGTTGTTGGTGTGCCCGCGAGCATGATGTGTGTCGGGGCGAGGTGTAGGTGCCTGGCTTGCCGGCTGCCTGCTGGCGGGCGGTGTCGTGGAATGGCTTGTGCAGCAGCGCGGGCTGTCTGTTGGTAAGGTAGCGGCGACGGGTGTTGTACGGGGTGCTGTGGCGCGTGGCGGTGGCGGCGGCGGCGAGGGCTGCCGGTGCGCTGGCCTGCGCTTGGGGCTTCCCCTTGAGGCCCCTTGTTGGATACTTGAGCCCTAGTAACGGCGGCGCTGCCATGGTCATGTGTCGTGCTAGTTATCGCGCTGGGGCGTTTGTTGAGTGAGTGTGAAGGGGTTTGCATGTCGTCGTTGTGGATTTTTACCAAATACCTCGGGAAGTCTTTGGGGTTTGTGGGTGCACGTTGTGGCACCGCGCTTGGGCGGCGGTGTCGCGTAGCATTGGCTGTCGTACGAGTGCGGGAGCTCCATCAAGGCGTACAGAGAACTTGCTGGTGGTGGCGGCTGGCAGGTAGAAGAGGCGGCTGCGCAACGGCGCACCAGCCGGCACAGGGCCCTGCGCGCGGCATGCCTCGGATGTGGTTCATCAAAGGCTTTGTGAAAGTAATTGATTGGCTGCGGTGAAACCGACCCCGCGCCCTGTGGCCTCAGCCGTGCTCGCGCTCCATGTTCCCGCCCACACCTGTCCCTCTGGAGATCGCAACATCCTCTCCCCATTCGACTGCCACGGCGCCGTGCAAAGGTACTCAGCAGCTGGCAATGCCACAGCATCCGCACACCCAGCTACAGCGGGCCAAGCGTGCCCGCAAGTCGTACTCCGACGTGCGCTTTTACTGTAGAACCAGCGTGGAAGCCATTGTAGGGTAGGTGTGTAGGCAAGGGACAGCTTGGAGTCCTGCACGGCTAGTGGCGTAGTGGGGGCGACGCGGGAGTGCGGTTATGGTTGCCAGCATGTCGCCGCGCGCCTACGCCCCACGCCAGCGGCAAGAGTTGACACCGGAAGTAGGCCGCAGTCTGTGGGAGTAAGTAAGAGTATGGGCGAGGGGCCGAGCAGGGACGACGTGCCCTTCGCCCCTAGGCGGACCAGGGAATACATGTGCGTTGAAGAAGGGCGCTTCAGGCATATGTCGGCCGGGTGATGTAGACATGAAGAGACATGCCGTCAGCGGCGGGCCAGCAAGGGCGACGACAAGCTGGGGGAATAGGGCTGGTGGGCGGTGGTTGGCAGTTGGGATGGGAGCGGACACCATTCAAACCGAGTAGGATTAAACGGCTTCAGCAGCAGCGTGGGTCGCAGTCGCCCTGCGTGGCGTTCGGTTTGCTCCTCTGTCATTGGTAGTCGCTCGACTCCGAACATACCGACAACGTCCTACCCACCCCTGCCACCGCACACGCCCTGGTCAGTCGTAGCACCCTTCGTCGGCGCCACACCCACGCCGCTCCAAACAACCCCAGCTGCGCTCGGCGTGCGTCACTGGGCCACCAGCCCAGCACCCTTTCCACGCAGGTCCATGCCACGATCGCGGCCGGCACGCACGGCAGCAACCCTTGAGCACTGCTGTCCCGCGGCCACCGCGCGCGGCCGCTCACGGCCTCGGGCGCATGGACGGCCTTGGCGACAACAGGCACCCTCTATCATGCCGGGGCTCGCCACGCGCTGCCGCAGGCGACCACGGCCTGCACACACGCCTTAATGCCCGGGGGCCAGCGGCGCTGCCTCAGTCGCGGGTTGCGTCCGGCACCCAGCGCCGCACCAGCCGCTCCTCCACCTGTGTGCGCCAGGCGGCGGTCCGGGCAGGGGGCAGGCGCAGGGTGGGATCGACGCGGGGCGAGACCTGGCGCGCATTGAGCGGCGCTTGCTCAGCTCCCTTTCCCATGCCCTGACAGGGAGTCGCGGCGGGCCAGGCGAGCGGATGCAGTGACAGCCCACACGCTGCCGCCGGCAGGCGTCTACGTAATCCCAACATCGCTGGTTTCTTATCGGCATCCCAGTACACAGCCGCAGCTGCGCTGAGGCCCCTGGCGCCGCATGGGCGAGCAGCGGCAGAAGCCCCGGGCGAGCCGGCAAGGGCAGGGGCTGTGCTGCCGTACGGCAACCGCTTGCGCGCGGTACACGACGTACCAGAAAGTTGCCCAGGCAGTCTGGGCTGTCGTGGTCGGGCCCGCCGGGCTGCTCGTACAGGTACAGCAGCAGCAGCTTCTTCACCACCTGTACGGCAGCATGTGCACACGCACACGCACACGTGCGTCCCTGCCTGCACGACCAACCCGTACCGACGCTGTCGCAGCCCGCTCAGCGAGGCCGTGCAGGCACCGCCCAGCACTCTGCCCTTCGTCAAGTCGCTGGGCCACTGCCAGCAGGCTTGCGCGACCCATCCCCTCGTCACCCTCCCTTCCTGACACCAGGGGGCCTTGTCGGGCTCAAGGCATGAAGCCCCAGTGACATGGGGACCTGCGCCCTCGAGCGGGCCTTCGCCGCCGGGTGAGGCAGCCACACGCACACCCACTGCCCGCCCACGCAAGGCCCCCCAACCGCCAACCGCCAACCGCCTGCCGCACCTGATTGATCAGGCGGTTGGTGATCTGCAGGTCGAGCCAGTTGGTGGCCAGCGGCGGCACGTGCGGGTGCAGCGGCGCCGCCGCCTCGTCCTCCGCCGACGGCGCCGCCTGGCCTTCCGCCGCGCCGCCGCCGCCAGCGGCCGGGCTCGGCAGCAGCGGCACGACGACGACGCCGTAGTCCGAATGCGCGCCCAGCGGGTGCAGCTGGTACGTCACGTAGTCCACGCCGTACAGCAGACCGGACCGCGCGATCCAGCCCTTCGAGTTTGCACGCGGGCACGTGGGGCCACAACACCGGTCGCCACGGCGAGCTGCACAGGCGGGGGTGGTGTCCCGCTACCCGCCGCGGCTCGGCCACGGCCCGCCCGACCCACCTTGGCTTTGAGGTGGTGGTAGGCGGCGTAGCTTGTTACAAAGTTGCCCCGCACCGCCCGCATCGCGCGCCACAGCGACTGCGTGTGCACGGGCGAGCGGCGGTTGGGAGTAGCAGCACCTTGTGAGTGGGCCGACAGAGTGGATAGACCTTATTAAGCGGAAGTGCTGATGCGTCGATAGATAGAAGCAGTGCGAGATGCGAGGGCTGGGATGCAGGGCTGCGCAGGGTCGGGCGCAGGGGCAGGGGCAGGCGCAGGGGCAGGGCTGGGAGGGGGAGACGAGGGCATCAGGATGGCTCGGTCGGCAGCGGAGGCGTGCGGTGCTAGCAGCTCTGCGGTCGGGGGCTCCGGCATTGGCAGGGGGCCTGGCGCTGTGCCTTGCTGCCCCGAGGGAGCCCTGCCGTACGGCCGCTGTGCCGTACCAGGGTGTCCAGCAGCCGCACGTGCTCCGAGGTGGCGGGTATGGGCGCCCCCGGCTGCAGCTCGTACACCTGTACGGACAGCATCGTACACACGGGTTACTTTGATAGTCAGGAGCCGGCCTCGAGGTCCGTGTCAGGCCCCAAAAGCGCGAAGCATCAGGTGGGCCGAGATGTGATTGGGTCAACCCAATCACTCAAACTGGCTGCTGCGCGCATGCCGTAACATGTCGTATCGTATCGTACGGCACGCACCTGCAGGCACCGCAGCACGTGGTGCAGGAAGAACGTCTCCTCCAGCGTCAGCCGTACGGCGACCAGCCGGCAGCCCACCGCGGCGGGACAGTACGGCGGCGGCCCCGAGCCCGAGCCGCGGCCCCGCCGCGGCGCGCGGCCGCGCGACTGCCGGGCGCCGTCGGCAGGCGGCGAGGACGGCCCCGCGTCGCCGCCGGCGCGCGACGCCGCGGCCCCATCGCCTGCGGCCGGGCCGGCCTCCCCTGCGGCTGCTGCGAAACCCCCGGTAGGTGCTTGAGCGCCAGCTTCAGCCGCCACGCCGTCAGGTGCCTGGCCCACATCACCATCCGCGACGCGCAGGCGCTGAACGTCCGCCTCGGCCGCCGCGCCATCGCCGACTGCGGCGTCCGACGGCTGCGGCGCTGCAGCGGACGCCGGCGGCGCCGACGCCTCTACTGGCGCGGCCGAGGGCTCAGCTGCTGTTGGAGCAGCGGCGGTGCTGGTCGCAGCGGGTGCTGGTGGAAGCTGGGGCTCGCCGACCAGGGGCTGCAGCACGGCGGCCACTTCCTCGGCGGTTCCGGGCCCGCCATCCATCTGGATGGTGCAAGGGAGAGGCGGACATACCGTGCAGGAGCTGGGAGGCCAGGCCGACGAGGCGGGTTTGAGCTGTAATCTCGGCGTTGATGCAGGCACGCTCTGCGACAGGGAGTTGAGGTCGCGCCGTACCTGGCCGGTGCAGCATTGATTGAGCACCTCGGCCAACTCGGGCGACATGGACAGCCAGACGCCGCCGTGCTGCAGCAGCGCTGTGAGCTGCATCTGCGACAGCGTTGATAGCATCTGCAGCAGGGATGCCAACGTGGGAGGCGCGAAGCATAAGTTAGGGGCGCGTGCTGCGCATGCGCGGGGGAAGGGATGGCGCCGGACCTGGTCGGGCTTGAGCAGGTGCCCCGGGCGGCGCCGCTTCAATACGCCCATGGTGGCTCCTACTCAGCGACTGCAATGTGTTCAGAGCACGATGCGAGGGCAGCTCCTGGGGCTACGCCAAAGGCACCGACAGTGCCGGCGGGCGGACTGTAAAGCTGAGCGTTGCAACAGCGACCAACGAATGTGCATAAGTAGCGATCAATGCTAATGTTTTCTGTGACGAGGAAGCCACAGCGATGGGTCTGCCCCATGGTTCATTCAAGCCCCTAGTGCGCCCGATGTCGCTACCTGGCCATACCGAGCTCACGCTTAGACTTCACTTTACGTAAAAAGCCCCCTCGGTCGACACCGAAGCCGTCTGTCTTTGACCGCTTCAGCGATCGCTCCAGAACAACAGCAAGACGCGCTGATCGGCTACACGAACCGAACACTATGGCTAACCAAGGCGCCAAGAAGCGCCTTGATGAGAACAAGAAGCGGCTGAGTTCGCTCCGGGTAGCAATTGTTGTCGGCATGCTCTGCTACGTGCTCATACGCCTGGTGCTGCGGCAAGGTGGGTAAAGGATTACGGCACGCACCACAATCTGCAGGCTGTGGGACGTGACGGGGGCGATGGCCGTGGGACACGCAGCCGTCCCGTGCTGCGTCGCATCTCCCACCGTCGGCCCTGTTGGCCCCCCCCCCCATGGCTGCACCCTGTGCCTCGGCGACGGCTGGTGGCCCTGACTGTCGCCACGCGAGGCGGTCCTACGCGAGCGAGCCCCTTGTCCACGGCACGTTGTCGCCCGCACACATCCTGCCCACCCCCTGCCCGCCCTCACCCAAGGCTTCCTCAACAAATGGCACGTGATCGGCCTGGGCGCCACCTTCTTCCTCGAGGCCTTCAGCTACAGGTGTGGCCCCCTCTTTCACATAGTCCCTTGGTCTGACTCCGGCGCCCGATGGCTGCGTGGAAACGGCCGAGCCGGCGCGCCTGCACGTGGCAATGGGTCCTCCGCGGTGCAGGCACCCGAGCGGCCAGCCCAAGTGCCCAGGCGGTGCAGGGCGCCGTTGTGCGCTGAGGCGTAAAAGTCATGCACCGCATGCATTGGCAACGGCCTGCGGCAGCTGCCCCGGATCTGCTCTCAGCGCCGCGCCCACGAAGCAGCAGGGCCCCGTGGCCAGCCCAAGGCGCCCGGGGGCAGTGGGGGAGGCGCCTGCCCCCTGTTGGGAGAAAGCGGAGAAGGACCGTCCGTGCACGTGGACGGGTGGCGAGCGGAGCTGGGGGGGCGCCGGGCAGCACTTGGACCGGTGGCCATGGCAGTCCGCTGCCGGCCGGCGGAGCGAGTGCATTGCAGGGGACTAGGCGTGCTAGTCCACATCCAGGGCGAACCACAGGCGCATGTAGAGCACTATTGCGCCACTGTCCGAAGGTGGCTAGAGACCCTCCGCCTGGGCGTGCACCCTCGAAGCCCACGGTGCCGAAACAGTCATACTCTGCCGTATCCATCTTGCTCGTCGCTCGCACCCTGGTCCTCCTCCCTCCCTTCGGGCTCCGCTCCCAGCGCCAGGTTGGCTCGTTTTCTTTGTCCAGGCGGCTGGGGCCAGCACGCTACCGTTCCACACAACGCCCTTCGCACACAACGCGCACTCCGCACCAAAACCTGCATACCTCTCACCGCGCTCAACAAACCCTGCAGTTGACCTGCCGCCTCCACATTTCCCGCCTCCCCACCTCCCGACCTCCCGCCTCCACATCTCCCGCCTCTGCAGCGCCATCGCCAAGTTCGCGGAGCCCGAGTACTCGGACAGCGGCGAGGTGGTGTACGGCGGCGCGGACCTGTCCATGGGCGGCATGTGCGCCTACTGGCATGACCTGCTGTATATCAGGTACGGCATGTCGTACGGTCGTACGTGCTGTCATGCGCGTGGGTAGGGCGGCGGCAGTGTGCAGCAGACAGCAGAAGCGCCCCTGTCCACCTGCTCCCACCGCGCTGCGTGCCCGGTCCGTGCTCTCCAGCCCGTGCTCTCCAGCCCTTGGCCTCCTGCGCCCCAATCCCTGCTCCTACTGTCTGCCTTGGCCGCTGTCCCGCCACCTCTTCCCTGTCCCCTCACCACCTGTCCCCTTGCCTCCTCCCTCCTCCCTCCCGCCCCTTCCTCATGCACGCCGCAGCATCTTCGTGCAGGTGGCCTCCTGCCTCACGCTGTACGCCTGGTATACGCTGCTGGCGGTGCCGGGCTTCGCGCTCTGGCTGCTGTGGAAGAACGTGCTGCAGCCGGCCTGGTCCAGCGGGCCGCGCGGCGCCGAGCCGGTCATGGACGAGGCCACGCGCAAGCGCATGGACCGCACGCAGGCGCGCGCGGAGCGGCGGCGCATGAAGTGGCGGTGACGTAGTCGACGGCAGCTGGGGCTCGGTTGGAGGGGGAGGATGCAGGGCGAGGAGGAGGAGCAGCTGTGTGTTGTTGGTTGCCGGCGGCGGGAGGAGGACTGGACTGGGCGTTGCAAGGTTGGCGGCTGGAGTTGGGCGGCGGACTTTCGGACCAGGATTGGAGTGCGGCGGAGTGGGCCTCCGCGTTTAAGCCTCAGGATGTCTTGAGCCAAAGCGCTGAAAAGCATGATGGGAACGGGTACGGGGAGCGGGCCGACGGTCGGGGTGTTGACACGAGGTTTGTCGATTGGCCACCCCGGCGCCTTCATTGAATTGTCAAACAAGGAATGATATCATGATATCAATCGTTCCGCGGCGTACGTAACTTGCCACGTGAGGCTAGAGCGCACCGAGCACCGCGAGCCGATGGCGCCGTGGCGCGGCATCGCTCGGCTTCTGCCGCGAGCCTCTCTACTGACATCACTAGAGCAAACATCGACCGAAATTGCTGCGCTGCGCGCTTATGCGAGCACGCCGACGGCATCGCGAAGTGCGCCGTCCGCTCGCTCCGTGCTGCGCGACGACCTGTCGCTGGAAACTGTCTTCGGCAGACACCATGACGCCAGGCAGCAGCTCGACGAGGCGATGCGGTGAGCGCTGACAGCGGTCTGCGGACACGCAGTCGTGCAGGTTGATCACGAAGCGCCTCCCTGCCGCCCCGCCCTCCGCAGCGACAACGTCCGCGAGCGCCTAGCCCTGGCGCTAGGCCGCCGCAAGGGCCGGCCTATCGACCTACCCTCCCTTCAGCGGCTGCCGGTGAGCATCGCCGCCACGCCAGCGCCTGCGCCGCTCGGCCCCTCGCCGCCCTGTCAGTACTGGTCCCAACCCAGCGTCCCCTCCGCGATCCCGCCTACAGACGCAAGCCCTTGCCGACGCCTGCGCGACCGCTCGTCTGCCGCCCTCCGATGACGCCGCCGCCATGGCGGCAGCGCTGCACGCGCTGCTGCAGCAGCAGCCGGGCGATGGCGCCGACGGCGCGCAGGGCCAGGCGCCGCCGCCGCTGCGTCGGGCGTCGTGGCAGGGCCTCACCGCCAACTCTACGGCGGTCCCCGGCCTGACGGACGAGGCCGAGCAGCAGGAAGCGCAGCGGCGGGCAGCGGCGGAGCGGCAGGCTGACGCCCTCTTCGCCGGCGAGCTCGAGCGGCGGCTGCAGGCGGCGACGGCGGCGGCAGTGGAAACCGCCACGCGGCGGCCGCCGCTGTTCCCGTCCCTCCAGACGACGCAGGCCCTGGCGGGTGCCGCGCCCGCTGCCGCAGCCCCGCCGACACGGCCAGCGCCCGCCGCCGCGGCGGCACCCGGCTCCGCCGCCTCGGATGCGGCGCCGGTATTCGCGCCGCTGCCGTCGGCGGAGCAGTTTGCGCGGTCGCGGCCGATGGAGGTGACGCGCGCGGTGCGGCGGGCGCTGGCCCGCAGCGGCTTCCCCAACAAGGCCCCGCAGCAGCTGCGGTCGCTGCTGCTGCTCAGTACGGCAGACATGCAGGCCATCGTACAGGTGAGCTTGCCGTACGCCGGCGGCATGCCGTACGGGTGGATGCTTGCGCAACGCAGATAGGGTGTAGGCTTGTAGGTTGTAGCCCCCGCAGCTGCGACGGGCTGCTCGTTGCCGCTGTGTGGTCCCAACCCGCTGCCCACCGCTTGCCCACCCTCATTCGAACGCTGTGTGTGCGCTGGACACGGCGGCCGCGTCGTGGCTGCCGTGGTGGCTGCGTTGCATTGTTGACGTGTCGCTCTCATGCCACGCCCTACACTACCTGCATCCAACCTCGCAACCCCCTGACAGGATTTTGCCGAGGAGCAGGACGCAGCGGCCGCCGCGGAAAGTGCCCCCGCGGACGGCGCCGCCAGCGACAGCGGCTTGCGCTCCGCAGCGGACGCACCCGGTGGCGCCGCCGGTGGGCTCCGGCAGCTGCGGCGCGGCGCGGCGCTGCCGAGTCGCGAGCAGCTGGCGGAGCTGCTGCTGCGAATGATGGAGGGCGGCGCCCCGCCGGCGGCGGCGGCGGCGGTGGCGGCGACGGAGGCGCGGCCGCCGCGGCCGCCTGCTGAGGAGGCAGCGGCGGGGAAGGCGCTGGAGGCGGCTGCGCCGCCAGCAGAGGAGGCAGCCGCAGTGGCGGTGGCGCCGCAAGCGCCGGGCGGCGTGCCAGAGGAGGGGCCGGGGCCGGGACCGGGGCTGGGCGGCGAGGCGCGTGCGGGGCAGGGGGTCGCAGAGCCGTCGGCCCTCGGCGATCCACGGCGGGCCGAGGTGCTGGAGGCGGCGGCACGGCGGCGGCGGCTCATACGGCAGGCCGCCCAGCCCGAGCAGGTGGGTGACACCGCGTCAGTGTTGCGCGCCGTGTGCTGAGGTCCAGGCGGGAGCAGCAGCGCTGTGCCTGTGGCATGAGCCACAGCCGTAGCTATTCGCCGTACCCTTGGACTCCGCCGTACACCGTACGGCACTGTCGCCGCTCCTGCGACCTGCGCACACGCGCCCCGCCCGCACGGCCCCTGCAGGTGGCGGGCTGGCTGGTCAAGGCGCGGGCGCAGGAGGTGGTGCTAGTGTGGCAGCTCACGGCGTCGGGGGCGTCCGGCCCGGCGGCCGGCGGCCCGGCGGTGGTGCTGGCGACGGCTCTGTCGCAGCGGCACGCCTACGCGTGCGCACACGCGGTGCGGTACCAGGTGCGTGCTGGGGGATGATGGGGCCGGCGGTTGGGGCCGCAGGCAGCTGCAGGGCGGCTGGGGCCGCCCTTCATCCGCCTGAGCATGCAGTGCAGTGTGTGCGTCTGGGGACGAGTTGTGCGGCCGGGATGGCGGCTGCTGGTGTGGGCGCGCTGCCGCCGGCCAAGGCCGCGGCTGCCGGCTGCCGGCTGCCGGCTGCCGGCTGCCGGCTGCCGGCTGCCGGCTGCCGGCTGGCGTGATCCCGGGCTCCCGCAACCTGCGGCCACCGTGCAGTCGGCCCTGGGTCGTCACGTTCGTGGCGCCGGTGCGCTGCGCCCTGCTGCTGCTCGCTCCCGCTGTAACTCCCCGCTTGCACACCGCACGCCATGCTGCGCGTTCATACTGCGCTGGCCATAGTACGGTTGCGCGAACCCTCATGCGCCTGCTCTCACCGCCACCGCGGCCGCTGCGCGTCCCTCGCCGCCGTACAGATACGCGACCGGCTCGAGGAGCTGGTGGCGGCGGAGACGGCGCCGGGTGTCGGCGGCGGCGGTGCGGCGGTGTACGGCAGCGGCCCCTGCGCGGTGCCCTCGCCGCCGGCTGTGTCGGGCGTCAACGGGTCGGACTGGCTGTCCCTGGAGGCAGGTGCGTGCTCCCGCTGGGTTGTGTTGGCTCAGAGTGCTTGGAAAACGTTTACAAGTAACCATAGATTCCATGTGTATGACTGCACCGTGCACTTTTGTTGGGCTGGGTGCGAGCTGCCGCTGGGTTGTATTTGTGACCATCGTGTGGAAGGCGCTTTTAAATCACCATAGATTCCATATGACTGCACCGTGTACTTGTGTTTGGTTGGGTGCGTGTGGCCGCTGGGTTGCTGGACAGCTGGGCCGCAGCTTTGCTGGGGTGTGCTGTGGTATTGTGCGGCGCAGCCGCTGGCACGTGGCGGCGGAGCGGCGCCCCTGGTTGGCCCTCGTGCCCCGCCCTCGTACCCCACACCACCTCATCCCGTCTGTCCCACCTGTCCCTCCCCAGGCGACGTGGTGGTCCATGTGCTGACTGCCCCCGCCCGCCAGTTCTACCGCCTTGAGGCCGCCCTCATGGGCCCCGCGGCGGCGGCGGCGCTGCTGGCGGAGGCGGCGGCCGCCGGCGCCGCCGGCGGAGCCGCCGCCGCGGGCCGCGCTGGCGGCCCGCGCGTGCAGCTGTTCGGGGCGGCGGCGGGCGAGCGGCAGCCGGACACGCTGGAGACGGCGCGGGTGGCGGCATCCGACTGACCCACGTGGTGCTGACGTGGAGAGGGCTGTGCGGTGTCGCGACGGCGGGATGGCGGGCACCGTACACGGTCTGTCAGACTGGTCGTGCCGTACTGTGCTGTGCCGTGCTGGGCTGGGCTGCATCACAGGGGGAGCTGGAGGTGGCAGGCCTAGCGGCACGAGCGCAGTGCAGCCCGCGACTCTGCGGGCGCAGTCCCCGAGAGCCGAGGCCACCAGGCCAGGGGCGCGCTCCGCTAGATTGCACGAACGGCGTGCTATGTGGCGGACGCTGCGTGTTGGGGGGCTGGACTCGTGAGGTGGTTGAGTGCGTAGTCTGGGGAAGGCGGCGGCGGCGGGTGTTGCTTGGCGGGAGACTGGAGGCTCGCAGGGGCGGCAGAAGGCGGCAAGTGCCCGATTCGCAGGGGTACCTAAGAGTTGGAATCCAACCCTGTGGCGTTGCCGCCACATTGTATCTTGTGCATCCCGCTTTTTCAATCCTACATACCGTCAGCCATGTCTGCTAGGCGCCGCTCTCAGACATCATCGCCGAAACTGTGAACGCTCCCGGCATCTCGCCGCTGCCACACAGCGTCCGCTGTAAGGTACTGATCTAAACTAAAATTCTACGGACCGCCTGGCTTGAGCGGCGAACGGGCGACAGATGTCGGGAGCACCGCTTGTGTCGGGCGCGGCCAACCGCGTCCGCATTAAGGGGCGATGGCCCAGTGTTCTTCGCTTCTTCTCCATATCGGTAAATGAGAAGCTACCTTACCAGGGGCCGGGGACCGACGGACTGGATGCCCAGCTGCAACCATCCTCCGGCCCCTCGCTCCTCCAGGTCGCTTTCACGATGCTCTGGATCCTGGCCACGTCACAGCTTGGCCACTACAGCAAACTCTACGGTCCGCAGGTCTGGCCGGTCCAGGGTCTGCTGCGCTTCCCACCTGTCACATATCCGCTGGCCCCTATCCCACCGCTCCCGCCAGCGAGCCCCTTCCCACCCAACCCACCAACTCCCTCCCCCGCCGCCCCCTCCTCGCGCGTACAGATCCTGCTGCAGCTCAACCTCGCCTTCTACCTGCCCTCCATCCCTGTGCTGTTGCTGTCGGGCTCCCTGGAGCGCGCGCTCGACGCGCGGCTTGGCCCCATCGGCTCCATCTCCATCCGCATCAACGCCGGCCTCGCCGGCTGCCTCGTGCTAGCCGCGCTGTGGCCGCTGCTGCCCGGCCTCCACCCCGGCGACGGCCCGCTGTGGCCGCTGCTCACGGCCGTGGCGGTGCTGGGCGGCCTGTCGGCCGTGGCCTTCTCCACCGCCTACCAGCTGGTGCAGTACTTTAGGTACGACGCCTGTACGGACTGAAGTACAATCGGGACATCGCACACAGTCACTCCGTTCCTGCCGTACCGCGCGGCCGTCAGCACTGCCGCTGCCGCGGGGCTGCAGCTGCCGGTGGTGAAACGGGAAGCGAGCCGGTGTCCGGCGGCGCGTGTTGCCCATGCGCCTAGCGCCCTTCCCCTCTGGCCCCCTGCGTTCACAAATGAACTCATGCAACACGCCCCGTGTGTTTGTGCCCAGGGCTGCTGACACCATCGGCCTGGGCGTGGGCTGCGTTGGCGCGGGGCCGCTGGCGCTGCTCATCCAGGTGAGCAGCCTCCGCCGGGCGGCATGAGGGCACACGCCCTGGCTGCAGCCCTTGCGGCCCTTGCGCAGCCCTTGCGGCACCTCATCCAGCCCTTGCTCATCCAGGCGAGCTGCCACCGCCGGGCGGCATGAGAGCGCACGCCCCACCCCTTAGGCGCGGCCGCTGCGGCAGACCGCCTGTGCTCGCCTGCGGGGCGCCTGGATGACCCCGCCGCCGCCTGACCCACATGGCTCCCGACCTAGGGCCGGTTGGCCGGCGTCAACGCGCGAACATAGGCCACCCGGTGTTCGCCATTTCCCTGGGACGCAGCTGCCCCGGCTGCAGCCAGTGCCGCTGGCATGGGACCATGTTGCGCCGGGGCCTCGCCCGCCATCGCGAGACTCTGGCCGCCAAACCCAAGCCCCCGCGGCTGAAGGCGCGCCCCTCCCCTGCTCCTGCCTTCGCCCTCTCCCCTGCGTGCGCGCCGCAGATTGCGCTGCAGGTTGGCCCCTCGCCGCGCAAGTGGCAATGGATCGCTATGTTCGAGATCGCCGCGGCCGTCATCGCCGCCGGCCTCGCCTCCTCGTCCAGCCTTTGCGGCCAGTACTGGCAGCGCCTCAACGCCGCCGCCGGCGGAGCCGGCCCCGAGGACGGCTCCGCGCCGCTCCTCGGCGACTCGGCGGCGCCGTCGGACGCCGCCGCAGCGGCGGCGGCGGCGGAGCCGCCGCCAGCCCATGGCAGCGCGGCGGACGAGGAGGCGCCCGGCGTGCCGCCTGGGCTGCGGCTGTTTGGCAGCGGCGGACTGCGAGTGCGGGCGCAGCGGCTGTCTCGTCGGCCCACCACAGCGCCCGACCCCTTCAATGTCTTCAGCCTGCTCACTCCAGGTGCGACTGAGCAAGGGCGAGCTTGGCTTGGGGCTTGGCTAGGCCTGGCTTGGTCTACGCGCGTCCTCGTGTGCGTAATGGGGCCCTCGAGCCTGCCCACCTGCGGTGCGCGGCTCCCGGCTGCGACCACACAATGATGGCGATGGCCGGGGTCCTGGGGGACCGCGGGCGTGCTGGGCCGTGGCGCCTGCTCGGCTGCGCTGGGGCCGGCGGCCGTCCGCTAGCGGGGCTGCGGGCGGCGCCGGCGCCACGGCAACGACCTGTGGGCTCAACAGAGTGCCCGCCGGCGGCGGGGTCAAGGGGCCCGGACGCAGCTGCGGTGGGGCGCATGGGCTGGTCTGGATGCGGTTACTTGCTCGGCGGCCGTCGCCCGCCGCCCCCGCTTGGCGTGTGGGGTGCCTCAGCCCGGCCCGGCGCTGTGACCAGGTGCGGAGCCACGCATGAGCGGTGCCCGCACCTGTGCCCGGTTGGGTTGCCGGGCCAGAGAGCCCTTCCATGCGTGTGAAGCAGGGGCCAGCCAGCGTGATGACGAATGAACCGGCGACAGGCATGGCTGACGGTGAAAGACGCGGGCTTGCTGTGCCTGGCGGCGTGCTCAGCTCACCTGGGTTGTGCGGCCAGGAGGGCGCCGCCGGGGCCCGCACTGGCTTGCAAGGACCTGGGGTCCTGGCTTGGCTTGGCTTGAGGCTTGGCTTGGCTTCAAACCCAGTGGGGCGCCCGCCCACCTGCCTGCCTGCCCGCTAGGCCTGGACGGCGGCTTTGATTGGGGCCGCGACCACGACCACGACGACGACTCGCCGCCCGTGCTGTTGAGGCGGGCTTCGTCGGCGGGCGTAGAGCGAGGCGCGGCGGCGGCCCGGCGGCGGGAGGCGCTGGCGGCGGCGGCGCGGCTGGAGCGGTGAGCGCAAGCGGCTACGGGGTCAGGGTCAGGGCATCTTCAGGGAAGATGATGTGTTGCCTTGCGAATGCGGTAGCAGAAAAGCACGTACGATGGAGGAGAACAGGCTGCCACCTGGGCCGCACGCTGTGTGGGGGCCAAGGCTGCGCCTCGGGCCTTGGGGGCCCCCGCCGGTGTAACGCCTGGGCTACAGCACTCGCAGCATGCCCAGGGCACGGAACGTCCCCGCACAGCTCATGTCATGTCGCATGCCACGAAACTCTTCTATGACACCAACCTACCCATGCCGGTGTCTCACCGCTTCCTGCCGCCGCCACCGCCCTGCTGCTGCCGACGCGCAGCTCCACCGGCGGAACCTCGCGCGGCGGCTCGGCTCACTACGTGGTGCTGGCGCCAGGTGGGTCCAGGCTCCCAGGCGCGGCGGCGCCGCCGACGTCGCCCGAGCAAGCGACGACGCCGGCCAAGGCTGCGCTGGCGGCGCCGCTGACGGGCATGGCGTCCGCGCCGCCGGGGCTGCGCGCCGGCAGCGGCGTCGGCGGCCGCGCGGAGGGCAGCGGCAGCGGCCGTTCGGTGGCGCCGCTGGATCTGGAGTTCGGGTTGTTGGATGCAGATGGCGTGTCAACCCCCACCATGCAGCCGGCAGCCGGCAGCGCCAGCGCCGCTCAGCTGCCGGCCGCTGTTGCCGCTGCGGCAGCCGCCGGCAGCGCCTTCGCCGCGCCGGCGGCGGCCTCGGATGCCGCTTCGGCTGCGGCGACGGAGGACGGTGCTCCGTCGGTGGCTCTGTCGGCGGCCCCGTCGGCGGCTCCGTCGACGGTGGTGGATATCAAGGTGGAGGCGAGGCAGGCGCCGCTGCCGCCGGCTCCCATGATGAGCGTGCACCAGGAGGTGGTGGAGGTGGTGAAAGGTGGGGCGGGGACGGGGACGGGGACGGGGACGGGCACGGGCACGGGCACGGGCACGGGCACGGGCACGGGGACGGGGACGGGGACGGGGACGGGGACGGGGACGGGGACGGGGACGGGGACGGGGACGGGGACGGGGGCCGAGAAATTGTGGTGTGACTGAGCGCCTCGACGCACGCACTGAGTCAAGGTTGCCAAGGGGAGCGGGGCCAAGACATCATGCGTCTCCTAGCTGTGTGTGTGTGTGTCAGGGCGGGTGCGGACTAGGCGGACCTCGCACCCAGCTCCTGGCCAGCCCATCGCTAGCCTCAACGCATCGCCCATGCCATGTGCCCCCGCCCGCCCGCCTCCCTGCCCGCCGACCCCCGTCGATGCCGCCCTCCCCCTGCGCCCTCCTGCTGCCACACAGCTGCCTGGCAGGTGCTGCTCGGCTTCCTGCTGTCGGTCACGGTGCTGTACGTCATCTTCCCCTTCTTCACCTACGTGCCCTCCTCGGGCTGGCTGGGTGACACGCTGCCGCAGGTGCGTGGGCTGCAGGGCGGCTGCCCCGGGGCCCGGTGCTGCGGTGGGGGTGGGGGTGGGGGTGGGGGTGGGGCTGGGGGT